>JAKCPI010006815.1:0-65636 GCA_023213315.1 Euborellia annulipes | reverse complement strand
TCATTTGGAAAATTGATCTTGGTGGCCAATATTCGCGCCTCCCCTTAGACTAGTCCGTGCCTCCCTAGGGAGGTGCGCTTCACAGTTTGGAAAACGCTGATATATGTTAATATATATAAGTGGTTTTCGCGACATGGTCTATCTGTGAACAAAATATCTCAAGAACAAAAGAGCTAGGAAGTTGAAATTTTATATTTAAGTTAGGCACCCCCATGGAACGTGACACGAAGCTTTTGAACAAAATCGACCAAAGAGTACCAGTACTTTACTGATGTACTTTTTCAGTTTTTTTTTCGATATTCTCAAAATTGGTTGAAATTTGTTTTGAGTTTCTTTTACTAACATTATAAACATGTATGAACTTAAGGAATAAATTTGTCAACTGGAAGTGATATTATTATTATGGAAGTTTTTAATTATATACCCCATTTTGTTATTAAAAATATAAATACTCTACATCTTTTGGACTGCTTATTCTGCCAAAGTTTTCAAATACTGTGCACTTGCTTCGACTTATGTGAAATAACCTTTAAGGGATAGTTACGTGCAATTTATATAGCTCTATGGAAGTGATACTTTATCTAAAATGTTAGTAAATAACACTGTTATTCTTAATTATTCATGTTAAATAAGAATTTTTTTATTTTTCTATTTAAAATATAGTATTTTAATTTTTCTTATTATGCACATTTCTGAATAATATTATACATAATATTTCTTATAAGTCAAAATTAATTAAAAAATCTTCTATAAAGTTTCAAGTTCTATCTGAGAGTCTATTTATTTATTTATTTTTACTTTTTTTGTTCCAAATATACAAAACTTTTTCAAGACACTGGTTATATATTCCTTGCAGGAATATTTTTAATTAAATTAAAATAATGAATTTGAGATTAAAGGAAAAAAATCTTGACATGGATCGATATTTCTTAAAGGTATGCCGATTCGTAATGTAATGAGAGTATGAACCATGGCAACCATTTCTCCTATCTTTCCTATGAAGTACAAAGTGTGCTTTAAAAAATTTCAATGGAAAAATGAGAATATACATTTTAAAGAACATCTAAAAATAATTGATTTTTGAATTTTAATCAAAATCGTTGGAGCGTATTTTGAGAAAATCGAAAAAAAAAAAACTGAAAAAGTGCATCAGTAAAGTACTTGTACTCTTTGGTCGATTTTGTTCAAAAGCTTCGTGTCACTTGCCCGAGGGGTGGCTTACTTAAATAAAAAATTTCAACATCTTAGCTCTTTTCTTTCTTGAGATATTTTGTTCACAGGCACACACACCCACACAGCGACAGACACATAGACAGATGTGTGATAACCACCACAGAATACAACTTTCAATTATCAAAGATAATAGAAAGTTGTGTACTGTGCGACCAATCACACCAGAGGTATGAGAGGCTTAAAACTCTAATAAATTTGAAAATTTAAATTATTTTTTCAGAATTCTTTAATTGTAAATGCTAGTTTTAATTAAATTCAAAATAATTACAATTTACACTTCCTCAGTTTAAACACAAATGCCTCTAACAGAGGTAAAATCGAAAACCCTTGCCTACACCTCTCTGCATTTCAAAACTAAATAGAGTTTTATTTTCATTTACATCCGCAATGGATAATTGAATATGTTTTTTTTTTTATATTTTTAATAAATTTTTTTTATCATTCATTGATTAAGTCATCCTTCCTTCCTATAAACAATAGCTTTCAATCTCTCTATTATCAGAGATCTTTTCTTCCGCCCTTCGTGTTTTATAATCCTGATATTATCGTTTCTGTTTTGTTATATCGCGAATAAAAAAAAAAAAAACATGATATGATATAGACCCTATAAAAAAAGTTCATTTCAATTTCAACCTAATATGCATAAACCCACCACTTGACATTGACGAGCGATTCATGGAGATATCTAGACACGATTTATGTTTTGTATTTGTATATACTGTACTTAGATATATATTTAAAAAAATAGTATAATTGATTGAATATTACGAATTTTATTTATAGTCTTCACTTCAATGATCATAAATGACACTTGAATTTAATAAATTTTTTCAATAAAATTCATTTTCGAAATTGATTTTATGTGTTTTATTCATAAATAGAACAAAAGGTTTATGAATTGAATGTGGAATTTTATGCTGAACCGTGGCAGAACGAAGGAAGTCTTTGTTACGTCACTGTGCTGATATAGTATAGTAGTATATATTAATCGTAAGGAAGGTAGACGCGCAGCCAGGAGAATAAAAAAATATTTAAATTCTTTTGGTCGACGTTTCGGACGCCAATCGCGTCCTTCTTTGGGACCAAAGGTTTTTAAAATAAAAACACACATAGATGTTTCTGTGTAATTAATTCAACAATATTTTGTGTACGATAAAAGCTCTCTGTGCTTTATTTTATTTTTTTTTTTCAATTGACGTCGACCAAAAAAATTTAAATAATTTTTTAGTCTCCTGGCTGCGCATTTACCTAATTTATGATCAAAAAATCTTTGCTTCTACGTACTTTTTTAAACATTTTTATTAATTTCTTTTACCATTATACTATTTATTAATTATATTGTTTTTTCTCTCATTTTTTTGTTACAGAACCTATCAATACTCGTTGTACTTTTATATTCCTGGCGTATTGGCGTGAATGTTAAAAAATATCAAGCTCTTGAAGATGTATATTATGGTAAGTTAGTTTCGAAATTTATTTATCTACTATTTTTTTTTTTTTTTTTTTTTTTTTAAGAAAAAAAAAACTTTTTTCCCGAAACACACACACACATCCACACAGTCTTTTCGGCAAGTCAGGCCATATAAGACTTTAACGATAACTCGTATTTAATAATGTATATACCTGGTATATATTTGGCGTCCAGGCATTCTTATTTAAGCCATTTGCCCTTGAGCTATGGCCCCGAGGTAGAGTATCAGCTTTTGGTGCCAAAGCTCAAGGGCTCGCATCCCGTCCTAGGCCAAGAATTTATCTCAATTGAATTGGATACCAATCAAATGAAATAAATAGGGACGGGGTCTAAATGACCTTAGATGCCGAAAAAGATCTTAAATAAATAAAAAAAAAATTTAAGCCATTTGGTATCCAAATCCATGGGATTGTATAGCTACACTATTTATTTATCTACTTTGGCCTCTACCCAATTAGTCCTGCTGATATTATTCCAATATTTATTTCAACTTTCACCCCTATTGTTTTTTTTTTTTTTTATCGATTTAATACAGTAGATATTAATTATATAGGCAAAATTATTTTGTAATTCAATAAAAAAGAATTATATTATGATTTTTATTTGAAATTAGTTATATTAATATATTTAAAATTATGTGTAAATCTTTAAAACAATTTTGTATTCATATATGCAACACAATTAATGTTCCGGGCAAGGTAAAACAGGAAATTTTAAGGGATGGGGTAGGAAGGTGAAGGTTAAAAGCCCATTAGCCCTTCAACCGTGTACCATATATATACCAGTATATATATATAGGCCTATATCACCCGGCAAGTTACATGCTATATAGAAGACATTCATGTTTCAAAAGAGAGGGGGAGGAAAATTTTTTTGAATATTAATTTAGGATGGAAAAGGTAGGAGTGTGAGAAGACGAGTCCCTATTTTTTTTTTTTTTTTAATTTAATTAATTTCTAAAACAAATACTGTTCCTACAAATATAAACACGGGCATATTATAGGCTTAATTATTCATCGTCACTAACGGTAGAAAGTCAAGTGATATAGTTATCATATGCAAGTTTTTTTTTTTTTTTTTTTTTTTTTAATTCCTTTTTTAGGGTTCTGAGTCCATTTAGGTTCTTACTTTGTGTATATATATATATATTTTTTTTTATTTATAAATACCGAGGGAACGTTCTACACGTTTGCTTTTCTGGGATACCCATACGAAATTGGCATTGCTCTAATAATCGCGGTCGCTGTTGCTCTACTTTATTTCAAAGCTATGTTTAACTCAGACAGCTTGGAATATTGCAGTAATATTTATTGCTGCAATATTCCAAGCTCTCTGGGTATTGATAGTTGAAATCTTGATTTCATAAATTACTTTATAATTCAACCGAACGAGATTCATAATTATCTCTAAAAAAAAAAAAACCTTTAAATCGAAAAAGTAGAGCTCTTTATTGGCTACTTCAAATAAGCAAGTGGGGAAAACAAGTTAAAAAGAGCGAGCGATGTTTTATGAATACAAAGAGATTAAAAAGGTTCTTTTGAAGTGGTCAAGGGCTCCTTGCTCGTCTTGCTTGATCGCAAAAGATAAAAGTTGTTCAGAAACTCCTGGAAATGAAATCCAACCCACCCTATCCACCGCTAACATCATCTTGCTTTTCTTTAGAGTTCATCAAAAGACTCGACGAAACCGTATTATAAGTTCATTTATCCACAAAAAAATGGACAATTCCTAATATTTTCCTCGGAAAAAGAAAGAGGCTATTTTTTTTTTATATTATATTGGCTGATGCTTTAAATTCTCAAAAGATGTTATTTGAAACCATCCATCCACTTCAAATAAACTAAGTTATTACCCATTTACATTTTAAAAATTTTCTGGCGCCAAATTTGAGTTCGCTTTTTAAATATAAATTATTTTATCACCGACAGTTGTTTACAAATATTTATTAATAGATTTGGTCTATTATCCAAGCCCTAGAAGCAGGGGCCTTTAAACAGAGACACAAAAAATATTAATATTATGGCTTGGCTTCACCGGGTCAGGAGAGATATGACCGAGCTTGGCCTGTCGGAGACAACAGCATTGAATAGGGGGGAGTGGAGAGGGAGAATAAGGTCCGCCGACCCCGCACCGCAGGAATAATAAGGGCGAGAACAGAAGAAGATATAATAAATAATAAATATTTATTTAAATTGAAATTTTAAATGAAATAATATACTGTATATTAAATAAATATCAAATGTCAAGACATCTATAAAATGGCAGAGAGTTTTGCTTGAGCATGATTAAAATTCAATCAAGCGCCTTGCACAATTACAATGCTTGCGCAAAATTCTCCTACAGACGCTACAGTTTGCTTGTACGAAAAGATTGCACATGCATGCTTGTGTTTGCAGTTACGTTTGTAGCCACACTTGTAATAAATGCATGTTTATTTTAAAAACTTTACTATATTTGCGTGACAAAATTTCACCTAGGGAAAATATTTCTTTAATTCTCTTTTGATATAAACAGTTGAATTTATTCCAACAAACCCATTGCAAATTAGGGGTAGTAATATAGTAAGAAATACATTTTTAAGTTAATATTTAAAATTTTTGTTTATTTAAGGTATTTTTCGGCATCTGACGCCATTTAGACTCCATTTACCTCAAGTGATTGGTGGCCAATTTTATTGAAATAATAAATTGGACCCCTAGCACAAGAGGCAAGAACTCAATCACTGTTCTACAAGTTTAGGGGAATTACTAATCTTAAGTGATTCTATGATATCAATTATTATTGAAATTGTCTCATCAACAGATTTTTAAATTAACGTTCTCTGGAAACTTAGGAACTCTTTATTTTCTTTTAAATAATCGCCAAGGAACCAAAATAGGGTGTAGCTGGTATTAAATTTATTACCTATCAGCAAGTTTCTTATCTAAAGGAAAACTTAAGTGTATACTAGGTAGCGTATAAGAAATCAAACTATTTAATCTTATAAAGTAAAAAGAGATGAAATTTGTCTTAGGTGGAGGATATTTTTTTTTATGGTTGAATTTAATTATGAAATATTTCGTAAGTCAATGTTGACATAACTATGTAAAACATTTACTTTAATGAGTTTGCTTTAAAAAAAAATCGCTTACAAGTTTCAAAGCATAATTTCTTAAAAATTAGTAAATAAATTCTTTAAAATGTCTATTAGAGTCTTGTAAAAATTGTAATAAAGTTAATTAAAATTTGTCAATACTGGTCATAATGGGGGACGGAGAGAGATAATAAGGAAGAAAAGTTATCTTTAGTAAAAGACGAATTAAAAAAACTTAAAAAAAGAATATTTGTCTTTTTAAAAATAAAATTCTTGATGTCCTCTCCCCATATCGGAATTGGGATTAAATACGATCGTATTTTATGCCACCTTGGGGAGTAATCAAGCTTTTTCTCAATAACCTGACGTTTGATAAGAAGTGAAAAGACTGACTTATAGAGAGTTCAGTTTTCTAAGTAATTATGAACTCAAGTACCTTGTGGTTATAATGCAAATGCGAGTCCCTGAATGTAGAGTGTGAGTCCCTGAATGTAATTAAAACAGCTGTAGATAAGCAAAAACTATTGGGATATCTTATGATTTAGTACTGTTTTTTATGATTTAGAACTAAATGGGCAAATAAAGAAAAACAATAATAAAAGTCAAAAATAAGGGTGTGTAATTTTTCTAAAAAATCAGCTAAATTGGGGAATGATTCTAGTTTAATAAAATTTCCAGAAAAGAACGTTTCGGTCCATTGGGCTACCTTCAATTATAGTAAATAGTACATATATTGTAAAATATACGTTTTGGCAACGGAGAGGAGCAAGAGTCACCACAATACAATACTTTATATATTAAAATACTGTATATAGGTAAGAGAAAGTAAAAATATCGATAGACTACTTTTAAAAGTATCAAAGTATCGCATGCATCCCAATTTTTACTATTTTTTTTTTTTTTTTATAAATTTGGTCAACTTAATAATAAGATATAAAATTTTCTAAAATTAAAAAACTTTTTTTATTATAAAAGCTCCAATAATCTTATTTATATGATAATACTCATCCCCCATCCTTAAAAAAAAGCTTATATCTATCTTTAGATCCAAAACTTAGCAAATAATCTTTAAAAAAAAAAAAAAAAAACTCTTCAAATATGTTCAAAAAAAGGGCTTGCTAACTTTGCCTATACTTTTAAACTTTTTTTTTTTGTATTGAAAAAGTTTTTTGTTTTTTTTTCATTTACTAAAACAAATTATGTTGGTCAAGGGTTTATAATATCAAATTTTTTGTTAATCTTTTTTTTTTTTTTTTTGCTAATCTCGACAAGTGTTTTTCTCATATTTTTTTATCCGATTTTGTTCTTTTCTTCTTTGCTTTACACAATTCCCTTTTAAGAAACTTTTCTTTTGATTCAAACAGTTCCCTTTCCCCCACCGCCTACCTACTCCATCCGCCATCCCTCTTTTAGGGGGAAAGTTTAAGAAAGAAAAAAAGTGGAAAACATTTTATAACTCTATCTGTAATAAAATATTAAATAATGACTGTTTTCCAATGAAAGAAATAAAATGGCTTTTCAATTTTTTAAATATATATAAAGTAACGAGAACGTCCCTATGCCCCATCCCTTAGAAAAAAAAGTTTAAATTTTAAATCCGCTTCATTTTTTAAATAATTTTTTAGATTTAGAGACAAAAGGGGTCATGTCAGAGAAAAAATTTAATAATTTTTTTTTTTTTTTGTTACTGTATATTTTTTTTTTTAGGCCAAATAGTTAGAGTCAATTTTGAAAAAATCGAAAAATGCTAAAAAAAAAAAGTACGTCAGTAAAGTACTAGTTCTTGTAGGCCGATTTTTTTCAAAAGCTTAGTGTAACTTGCCAGGAGGGTCAGTGGCCTAGCGAGCTTAACTCTCGCCCGGGGCACAATACCTTTTTAGCGCCCCCTTCATTCGAAAACCATATAATATTATATGTAAAATATACAAAATTATTATATTACACTGGAACTAAATTTAAAATATATTTTCCAGAAATCAATTATAATAAAAATAAAAATTATCCCGCAATTTTTTGTTTTGTGGGCCATTTGGCGCCTCTTTGTGAGTAGCGCCTGGGACATAATGCCCCCCTTGCCCCCCCCCCTTGCTAGGCCACTGAGGAGGGTACCTAACTAGAATATCAAATTTCAACCTCCTAGCTCTTTTCATTCTTGAGATATTTTGTTCCCAGATACACACTCAGACTGAAGATCATTTTACGGGACTCACTTTTTTGGAATCAAGGGACCTCAAAATTTTTGACATGGATCCAATACTTTCTCTCTCTATTAACTCTAACTTTCCCTCTCTATTAACTCTAACTTTCTCTCTCTATTAACTCTAACTTTCTCTCTCTATTAACTCTAACTTTCTCTCTCTATTAACTCTATTAACATATAGGAGAAAGTAAAAACTTTTTTCCTCCCTCGCGGCGGGCGATTCAAAGATTGGTGAATAAACCCTGGCTAAAAGTTAACCGCGTATAATAGAAATCTTTCCTATCGTCTTCAATAGATAATTCAAATTAATAACACGAGGTGATATGTTTTAATATATTATTTATTGATATAAATGATAGTATTTCGACACTTGGGGTGTCATTTTATGCACTCTAATTTGGTTATTAGATTATTGTATTAACAATATCTTTAGCCAATATAATCTCAGGAAGATCATTATGTTGACAATAGCTTGGCCCTGAGGATGGGCCTATATGAGACCGAAACGTCGTCCCTGGTACATCAATAAATATATAATTTAAATAATATTTGCTGCTTACTCTTTGGAAATCCTTTACACCTAAATAAAAACAATTATCATCAAAAGTCTCCGGTGACCCGTGGGTCAGAAAGAAGACATTAGCTTCTCGGTCTAGGCTCATTAGGTTCCCGTCCCAAACGAGAAAAATTTAATTCATTTGAAATAAATAGGGATGGGGTCTAAATGGCCTTAGAAAAAGGCCGAAAAAGGCATTAAACAAAATTTAAAAAAATCATCAGAAGTCTGTGCTATGAAGTTGCCAAGTATAGGAGGTTTTTTTTTCTCTAAACTACTAGGTTAGATTCGAATGATAAAGGAAAGCCTTGCGAGTTTGTATGATAATTAGAAAGTTTCTACAAACATTTTTTATCAACTTTTTTCGTTATTTTTTCTTCTTGTGCATTATTATGCTTAAGGCAGTTTTTTCACAAATCAAATCATCTCCTGAGATGAAGGATGAGTGAAACTATTAGGTTTTTAATTATAAAGTTTGGCAGGATTCCCTGCATAGAGAATTTGCCGGGGATGATGATAATCTAACCTAAAGTGATTGATTAAAGAGGCGGATGAAGTAAATGGTCGCTGGAGGCAATGGCAGGATTAATACCGGATCCAGGGCAATGAGAGGCGTAGAGGAGAATGGTGGGGGACCTGGGACGAGATTGCACACCAAACATCCTTCGATTTTATTTACAGCCAGTAGAGAAACTTGCTAACGAAATGAAGTTCCTTATAAGTCAAACTATGTGCAGGACAAACATAAAATAACAATAAGTTAAAGTAGTAATATTATTGGATAATATCAACATAGATCATGGTTTTTCAAGCAAAAGAGAAAATGGTTGAAATTCGGTTCAAATTACTTTTCTAAACAGCTATACCCAATGAATGATACACTTTTCAAGTACAAACTACATATGGAAGAGGACGCTATTAAAAAATATTATATTACAGAGCTAGAAATATCAATGGAGGAAATCAATTTTTTTTTCTAATCGAAGCCTAAACCTAGTATGGCCTAATTAGTAGGTTGGTAGAAAAAAATCTGGTGTGCATGATCGCACTGCACAAAACTTCCTCAGACTTTCGGTAATTGAAAGTTGACACCAGATTTTTTGTGTCGACATATCTAGTTTCCGACAGTACAGTACAATCTGGTAAAATTTATAAATATAGAAAAATATTTATATTTTGTTACTATTTCAAATATCTTTTGACTGAAATACAAGAGTAAAGCATGCTTCAAATAACTATAAAGGTAAAATGAGAATATACATTTTAAAGAGAATCTAAAAAATAATGGATTTATGAATTTGAATCAAAATCGATAGAACGAATTTTGAGAAAATCGAAAATAACTGAAGAAGTACAACAGTAAAGTATTAGTACTCTTTGGGCGATTTGATTTAAAAGGCTATTTTTGCACTTCAATAAGGGTACCTAAATTAAATATAAAATTTCAATCTTGAAATTCATTTTCTTCATACTTTGTTTTTATATAAGAAAGTAAAAGGAATTTTTTATTTTACTTAGTTGTCAAAATATTGCCAGCTGTATTTTGCTTATAATTTATTCAAAGGGCGTTTACGGATGATGTGTAATATTAAAGTAAACATTACAAATTTTTTTTCGTGGAAAGAAAAGAATTAAGACCGCCCTTAAATTGGTTAAATATTAATAAATAATGTAATATTAGTTGGGAGAGGGAGAGAGGGAGCAAAGATCAACAAGACAGACATGTTGACTTGCACCTTAATTAGTCTTCGTCCTTGGAGGTCCTTCTAAAGCATGCGCCCTAATGATTAAACTTCCCTCTCGCTCAGTTGATAGGTTGGGGATCCGATACTTGTCTTGGCAAACAACATTCAAAATGTCCCCTCATAAGCACTCCCAACTGATAAATAAAGATAGAAAGCTGTCTATTTCTTTAGTGACATAAAATTAGAAAATTTAGGATTCGAACAAACAAAAGTCTAATCGAATACAGTATTTTCAAATTGTTGAATGGCAGAAATTTGTTTTGGTTTTTAAAAAGGAAGAAGATTACGTTTAGACCTAATTTTATTAGGCCATCCTGAATTATTTGTCAAAAAATAAATTGAAACTTCATATAGTAGCGTTTGAAAAAGAAAATCTGGGGTGACCACAAATAATATTTATTTAAATGGAGTTTAACCATTGAGATTAATTTACTTAGCGTTTTTTTAATCTCAAATATCCCTGCCACCAGGAATGAGCAAAATCCTCAGAGAGTCCGTGATTTCAAATTCGATTTGATTTGAAAAATGGAATTTAAACTTAAATCGCAATGGGTCGTTTTGATAACTTACCTACCCCAACATTAAAATAGCCTCCCTCTGGGGAAATACATGGTGTGTGTCCTTCAGCATTAAAATAGCTGAAGGACAAACACCATGTATTTCCCCATAGAGAGGCTATTTTAATGTTGGGGTAGGTAAGTTATCAAAACGACCCATTAACCCTCCTAAATCCAGAATGTTATTTTTTCTCTTTTTTTTAAGTCTTTTAGGTATCTTAGGCCACAAATACTGAAAATCGAGGACAAATTCAAACCGGGCCTAGTTGCATTTAATTCCATTTCCAAAACTGTCTTGTTGCAAACTGTTCTAAAACTACTTGCTTGTTAAAATCCAAGATGGCAACTTTCATGAAATCATTTCCAGAGCTTGCTAATTGCAATGAAAAATAGCCCTACCCACAAGCTTCCACAAAATTGTATATTTTGGTAAACTGGGGGACATTTTTACAGACCTATATTTCTACATTTTTTTAATAATGATTATAGAATTTTTTTTGTTTGTTTTGCTATTGTTGATTGAAACTGACCATTTGCATTTACAGTGCCAAAACTCGCCAATTGCAAAAGGTCCAAGGTGGCCTGTGTCCAATTCCAAAACTAGCTAATTACAAAAAAACTTTTACAAAACTAGTTGAATATTACACAGCCTGGGGTTCGAACTCACTCCTCTTGGCTTTTAAATGATCAATAGGTTGACATTTGTCAACCTCGGCCAGGGAGGGAGTTTCTCGAATTGTGCAAATTGAATTGAATATAATAGTATAACTTCTATAATGGTAATATCGTCGATTTACCTATTGTAGAAATGGTTGGAGATGTTCCGGACAAATCAATGGATTCCCGGATTACTCGTGGATCAAACTAATCTGAAAAAAGGAAAAGTTTTTTTAGTATAAAAAAATAAGTAATTATATTTCATGGATATAATAATAATATATGTATATAATCAAATATAGTGTAGTAAAAAAATATACTACTGTATCTAATGTAACGTTTTCCAAACTGGGAGGCGCAGGCTAGTCTAAGGGGAAGCGCCAATATTAGAGTATAGCGAGCAATTTTTTATATATAAAATAATAAATAAGTAGGCTATAAATTAAAAAAATATTTTTATATTTTATATTTTTACAATAGTATTAAAAATTTGTTTTTGTATTATTTTAAAAATGGGAGAGGGGAAGGGAGGCGTCTTACGTTTAAATATTTTTAAGGGAGCATTAAGTTTGTAAACCACCTAGTTTGTAAAGACCTAGTATATATGTATATTTCAAATATCTATCTAACAAATTAGACATTTTCGGCTTTTCTCACGTGAAAAAAATTCTGTTACTGTCATGTTGATGGCAAAAAATCTTAATTTTCAAAAAGAGATTTAGCTTTATGATTTTTTTTTTTATTTCATTTGGCATCGAAGGCCATTTAGATACATCAAAATATAAGCGATTCAGAAAAATTAAAAAAAAATAAATATTTTTCATCAGAAAAAATTCCTTGAAAATATTTTTTTTTTTTAAATTATAAACAACCCCCTCACTTTTATTAACAATAAAAATTAGGATATTTTTTCCAACGAGTAAATTTCTATCCTCAATACATTCTCTCTGTCTATATTGGATTTTTAAATAAATAGAGAAAATAAAAAGTAATTTATAGTAAATTGAAAACCTAAGATCTCAGCTATTGTATTGTTTATATTTATTTTACTGTTATTAAAAGAGTTTAGAAGCGAAAAATGGAAAAAGAAACTCGTTTTATTGCTTGAAGAAAAAGTTGTTAAATAAATATATAACTTATTGTATAACAGTAGATAAGATTAAAGAGATTTTCCATGGCGTATGCATACGCTACTTATTTTATCTATTATAGGATAAAGGAAAAATAACTATCCTATTATTTAAATGAATAAATTGAAATTGCTATATATTTCTTTAATCTATACATTTTTTGAGTTTTGGGTTTATTATAGAATTTATGTTATATTCTCTTTTTTAAAAGATTATCTTTATTAAAAATGGAATTACATTGAGAGCTTGGGATGAGATAGTAATAAATAAACAGGGGAGTTAGAGTTAGAAAATAAAGCAATGGCACTCGTAAATTCAATTTACTAAAAGATTTCCCGGGTCTTTTCCCTAGAAATATTGCAATATAAAAAAGTTACTGTACTAATCACACTTCTTTCGATTACTGGGGTAAGAGGCACATCATTTTTGTGTCGAGATTTTTCTTTTATTAAATATGTAAATTTTTCCTTTCCGAATTGAGACCGAGATCAATATTATAAATATATAAACTGAATTTCCATTCAAATATTGTTTATCATAGTATTAAATAAAGGGTCGGACTAAGCTGAGCGCACAACTTTGCCCACCCACTATTCAAGAAAAAAATATCCCCCCTAATGGTCCGATGTTTTTTTTACATATTATATATCATTTTACTCGGTAGAAAGTCTAGTTTCTGAATATATAAAGCTTTTCAGTTCTTGGCCTCTTCGTCTAGTTTATGGGTGCAAAATTTCAAAACAATTGAACAAATAGTTTTTGAGTTTTCGTTGACGAATAAAATTACCACAGCCATACACACATACACCCCCCCCCCCCAGACACACACAAACAGACATCCTTCCAAAAACTACTTAAATGGACCAGGGGACCTCAAAACGCATTTTGGCAGCTTCAGAAAAATTTCGATTTTTTTTACGATTACATTACATTACGCCTACATTAACTTTACCTACCCGACCTATGGGCAGAGTTAGAAATATTTATTATAATTTTGCTACTTTTCCGAAAATACAGTAGTTCCGGGTTCTTCCCACCTCGTATTTTCATCAAAATCTCGACATCGAATTATTGACATGAATCCAATAGGCCTACTTTCTCTCTCGATATAAATTGATAAATATTCAAAACCTTTGGACCTACCACGGATCCCCCGATGTTAAATTTCCCTTGAAACTAACAGATGGAGATTTGTGGTCGCCTTGAAAGCTTCATTGAAAAACTCACGAGAGATTTGCTCATTTGGGATGCAAACAAAAATAATCGAAGAAACAATTTAGCCTATATCGTAATATTGATATACGTATTAGCCCAGTCAAATTAGGGTTTCACCTCGGAATGAAAGATAATAAGCTGAATTTTTGTATGGACCTTTATTTTGGCATTCTAAATGATGTCTCAAAAGTCACATATGATCACGTGTCCGCGTCACGCGGTATTCCAGGTCAAAGGTCACGAAAATCAGTTTTTCGCGAATATCTCGTTTCCTATACCTTAAATGATATTTGGACCTATTATAAAAGTTGTAGAGGATGAAATTCTCTACAATTTATATCTGAAGCATTTTTTTATACGACTAACCGTTTTTGAGGTAGAGCGTAAAGAGTGCGCAGCGCATAGCCTTATATGGCTTAATGCACGTAATGTGTGACTCGTGGTATCGCACGGTATTGTAAGTCGTATAAAGTTTATTATTGATTAAAAAACAACTACCATTATTTACTTACTAATTATTAATTATTTATATTTAATTATCTCTTTAACTCTTATATTTAACTATAGTGATTTTATACTTTTAATTCTGTTTTATATTATATATCTTAATTATATTTTACGTAGAAAAAACATGTACACGAAAATATTATTTTATTTATATCTTTATTTATCATTCATATATCGCATATGATACATTTGCATGTGGTAAAGCGCGCCTTCGGCTACGCCCCCTGGATCCCCTTGCTCGCCTTCGGAAAGCAAATACATCAAATTTATTCTTTCTCATTGCTTGGAAACGTTGTAACTCGCAGAAGGCGAGCAATTGCAAAATTCCAAAGTTCCGAATTCCTCTCTCCCGCTCACTTCCTGTAACTCTAGCCAATCAGCGAGAGAACAGCAGGCACATACACTCAAGGACCGGAATTTAATATTATAGTATGATGATATGATGATGATTACAATTTCAGTTCAAATTTTAGGTAGATTTTGGTTGACTTTAATTATAATTAGCAAATGGAACTTCTCTACTTCTTCTTCTGGTTGGTCAGTATTTGTGATTCGTTCTATATCATCCTTGTTATGGATAATATTTGTCTCGATACCTTCAAGGACTTCGGTGTCATATGCACTCTCTTGTTCATCAGGATTATTTTGATATGATGAAGCGTTGAGGCAAAATTAACTCCTGGGACCAATAACTACATTATTACCCCCAGCACTAGCTGAACTGCTAAACACAATATTTTGCAACTGCAAGAATGGTTGTCTCCACGCTGGGGATGCAGGAAGTCGGGGTTAAAATGTTCTCTTGCTTGTGGCTAGTGAAACGGACAAGCTTGCCACAACCTATCAAAATAATCCTGATGAAGCGAGTGCAAAGGACCACGAAGTCGTTGAAGGTTTGGAGACAAATATTATCGATAACGAGGATGATGTTAACGAATCACAAATTAGTGACCGACCGAAAGAAGAATAAGGGAATTAAGTTCCATTTGTTAAATATGTAAGTAAGGTCAACCAAAATCCACCCAATATTTGAACTGAAATTGTAATAAATGTATCATATGCGATATCTGAATGATAAATAAAGATATAAATAAAATATATTATTTTCGTGTACATGTTTTTTCTACGTAAAATATAATTAAGATATATAATATAAAACAGAATTAAAAGTATAAAATCACTATAGTTAAATATAAGAGTTAAAGAGATAATTAAATATAAATAATTAACCCAGATAAGCTGAAGAAATTTTTTCTTTTAAATTTCAAAAATTTCATTTTACTTCATTAGCTATATTCATTAAATAAGCCTTTAAGTATAAAAAAAATTTTTTTTACTTGAGGTTAATTAATTAGGGGGGTTTTTCGCGCGTCCTACATATAGGACGCGAGGCTTATAAGGGGTCAAAGCACACAATTTAATTTCTATACGTTTTCTTGTTCAACACATTGCAAAATTATTAAAAACACATTTCTAAAGGAAGTAAATAGGTATATTAAAACTAAAGACTAATTAAAACTAACTTTTATTGTGAAATTTATTTTATTTTATTTTATTTGTATGCAATCCAACACTACATCGAGTTGGTTTTTTCTTAGAACATTACACCTTCAACGAATGTGCTTTTTCTGAGGTGCAAACCTATCTTATCTTGAGTTTTTTCTTGATTTGACTACCGTCCTTTTGATTTCTTTGGTTTCTTGTAAGATTCCAAGATTGAAATTACGATCTTTCTTCGCTCTTTCATTTTACCCTGGCCATTCCGGGGTAGAAGCCAGTTATTATTTATCGCAACATCCAAAGGATGGTTAAATTATTACAACTAATTAAATTATTATTACAAACTCCTTTTTGAAATGTGTTTTTAATAAAGAAAAATACAATTTCTTTCCCCGAATACAAGTTCTCCTGTATATAAGGTTATATTTTGATCAGCCGGATCAACGCCGCCCATCTATTTATTTTAGTATAAATTAATCCTGGCTGTTTTATGGGTTTTCGAGGCATTTTTTAAATGAATAACTCGTAATATTTTGTAAAGTGTAAATCGGATTGCTATTTGACGCTAAAGAGTCATAATAGTGACTTCCCAATTTGGGGTAAAAAATTTTTTTTTCTGTAGATTCCGAATCAAAATCCTCTTTTTCCCAAGTTTCCAGAGCTTTAGCAAAAGTGCAACCCTTAAAAATTAAAAAATAAACATAAAAAATGATATAATTATTATTATACATATAAGTTATGTTGAAATAAAAAAATCTGGTGTGACTGGCGCACAGCACACAACTTTCTCTTACCTTCGGTAATCGAAAGTTGTGTACTGTGCTTGTCACACCAGATTTTTTGTGTCGACATGTATTTAGTTTCCGACAGTAGGGTACAATTGAATTCAAGATGTAAAATTTATAAGTATGGGAAAATATTTATATTTTGATACCATGGCAACCATTTCTCATATCTTTTCTATGGAGTACAGGAGTAAAGTGGTCTTCATAAGATTTCAATCACAAAATGAGAATATACATTTTATAGAGAATCTAAAAAATAATTGATTTTTGAATTTTAAAAAAAATCGTTGGAGCAAATTTTGAGAAAATCGAAAAAAACTGAAAAAGTGAATCAGTAAAGTGCTAGTACTCTTTGGTCGATTTTGTTCAAAAGCTTCCTGTCACGTCCCATGGGGGTGCCTAACTTAAATATAAAATTTCAACTTCCTAGCTCTTTTCGTTCTTGAGATATTTTGTTCACAGACACACACACAGACACACACACACACACACACACACACACACACACACACACACACACGACCATGTCGCGAAAACCACTTTTTTGGATTCAGGGGACCTCAAAACGTGAAGATCCATCAAAATCTCGACATCGAATTTTTGACATGAATCCAATACTTTCTCTCTATATATATATTACATATATACATAGGTAAGAGAAAGTAAAAAGGCGAAAAAGATGGTGGATTGTCCTAGCATCCTATATATAGGTCGCCTATATTCAACAAGCAAAATATATAAATAAATAAAATATTGTACTAATTTTAAGATTTGTTATTAAAAATACAATTAATCATGAATATAATTTTGTCATAAAACTTTAAATTAAATAAAAAATAATGAAGTAGATTATCTTACAAAATTAATTTGGAGGTCGCACTTTTTGAAGCACTAGAAGCTCTTTAGAAAATAATTTTTTATTCTATCATAAACTAAATAAATTTTCAAATAAAAATCTGGTGTGACTGGCGCACAGCACACAACTTTCTCTTACCTTCGGTAATCGAAAGTTATGTTCTGTGCTTGTCACACCAGATTTTTTGTGTCGACATGTATTTAGTTTCCGACAGTAGGGTACAATTGAATTCAAGATGTAAAATTTATAAGTATGGGAAAATATTTATATTTTGTTACCATGGCAACCATTTCTCCTATCTTCCCTATGAAATACAAGATTAAAGTGGTCTTCAGAAGATTTCAATCGCAAAATGAGAATATACATTTTAAAGAGAATCTAAAAAATAATTGATTTTTGAATTTAAAAAAAAATCGTTGGAGCAAATTTTGAGAAAATCGAAAAAAACTGAAAAAGTACATCAGTAAAGTACTAGTACTCTTTGGCCGATTTTGATTAAAAGCTTATTTTTCCGGTCCCGGGGGGTGTTTAACTTAAATATAAAATTTCAACCTCATAGCTCAATTCCTTCATGCTTAAAATTGAACACACACACACACACCCACCCACCCACCCACCCACCCACCCACAGACAGACCATGTCGCGAAAACCACTTTTTTGGATTCAGGGGACCTCAAAACGTGAAGATCCATCAAAATCTCGACATCGAATTTTTGACATGAAACCAATAGTCTACTTTCTCTCTATATATATATTACATATATACATAGGTAAGAGAAAGTAAAAAATATACAGTGTAACTAAAGGTATTACAGATTAAAATATCAGAAGCTCATCAAAGAATATTTAAAAGAAATACTTTAAAAAAATTATTCAAAAAAAACTTCTAGCGTCCTATATATAGGACGCCAGGCTTATCTGGGTTAATAATTAGTAAGTAAATAATGGTAGTTGTTTTTTAATCAATAATAAACTTTATACGACTTACAATACCGTGCGATACCACGAGTCACACATTACGTGCATAAGGCTATGCGCTGCGCACTCTTTACGCTCTACCTCAAAAACGGTTAGTCGTATAAAAAAATGTTTCAGATATAAATTGTAGAGAATTTTATCCTCTACAACTTTTATAATAGGTCCAAATATCATTTAAGGTATAGGAAACGAGATATTCGCGAAAAACTGATTTTCGTGACCTTTGACCTGGAATACCGCGTGACGCGGACACGTGATCATATGTGACTTTTGAGACATCATTTAGAATGCCAAAATAAAGGTCCATACAAAAATTCAGCTTATTATCTTTCATTCCGAGGTTGACCCTTATTTTCACCTAATTTGACTGGGCTATATATCAAATATAATAATTTAAAATTGAAATAATATTATTATTAGTAGTAGTGGGTAAAAAGAATAAAAATATAGACCTAATATAAATAGAAGCTTAAATATTTGACTTTTCCAATTACTTTAAAACTTTTCTAATATGTCTCACTTCTCCTCTCTAGTTCAATTTGACTTCTTAAAGATCTCTTTTTAAATTTAAGAGCTGTCATGTTTCTGGGTTATTTGCTTCTAGTTATATGAACAGGAAAGAGAGAGAGAGCAATAACCTTAAAGTACCTTAAACTTGAAAAGATTTCCATTACCACTTTTATAGAGATAAATATAAATGTGATAAAACATGAAAGTTGCTGCCAGTTTCTCATCGAGATAAATGGCTTTCGAAACAAGAGACGATGTGACCATCACTTCTCGTGTTTATATTACAAGTTAATTCGGGTCAAACACTTAATTAATTAATTATAGTAAAAAAGAAAGCATGTCTGTCTGAATATCTCTAGAATTATAGTTATTTTTCGAAATTTAATTTAATCTTAAATTTATTTAATTTCTTTTGTTCCAGGCGTGCAAATCGCTTATTTCGCCATCATTGGCACTCAGCTTTTCATGGTTATACTCAGTATTATTCTATTTGTCGGCATATTCAAGGTAGGTAATAAAATCTATTTTATTTTTCTAGCAATTATAGAAATGAAATTTAAAAATTTTTCGACTTGTTCACTATACTAATGAAAAGTTTTTAATTTGCCTTTTCGTCTGCTCAGGTTGAAGTATAGTATAATTTTTTATATTATTTTTTTTGGGGTTAAAAATAAAAATATTTTTATTTTTTAAAAAAAAAGTGCCCCCGGGGGCCCCCCCGCGGCCCCCCTTTTTTCCCTTATTTAAAATAATAAATACTTGGTTATATGTTTTTTATATTTATTAAATTTATTAGTAATGATGGTAATCGAGGAACGTTCCACATACGGATATTTCTGAGCCACCCATATGAGTTTTTAAGGAATTTTTGAAGGGCAAATATTCAATAATTAGATTACCCTTATTATATTATTTTCTCCTAGATACATATTATATAAAAGAACTTTTACTTTCTCTTGCCTATATATATAGTATTAGATAGAGAGATAAAGTATTGCATTCATGTAAAAATTCGATGTTCAGAATTTGATGGAAATACACGTTTTGAAGTAACTTGATCCAAAAAAATAATTAATACAAATTGTGGTATATAATTAAAGTCCCATAATAATTTATTTATTTATTTACATACATAAAATTTCCAAAATAAATTTATTTTGTTTATATGGGGAGTTGAAATCTCAAAGCTATTTCAACAGTTCAGCCTCCCTCCTTGAATCCCCGAGACCATTTTAAAAATTGGCAAAATTTCTCCCATCCTAGATTTTATTGGAGCTAAATAAAATAAGGATCTGAAGACAAAGCCAATTTGATGAAGGAATACTAATGGAAGAATTTAATAATGAGAGAATGTAATTTTTTTTCCCGCACTATAGGTAATAATGGTTATGTGCAAAGAAGCCTATGCTATTATGATTGTGAAAAGTTTAACCCTCCAATTTCTCCTCTATGTATATTGTTAATATAGGTATAATCAGTGCTCATTACTACTATTAATAC
Organism: Euborellia annulipes; assembly: GCA_023213315.1. Classification (NCBI taxonomy): domain Eukaryota; kingdom Metazoa; phylum Arthropoda; class Insecta; order Dermaptera; family Anisolabididae; genus Euborellia; species Euborellia annulipes. The sequence continues at coordinate 45,162 of JAKCPI010006815.1, read as the reverse complement.
AGTACTTTAACTACTGGCGTATTTTGTTTAGTTTTTTTTTCCTCTAATGATTTTGATTAAAATTCATAATCATTTATTTTTAGAATCTCTTTAAAATGTATATTCTCATTTTCCATTCAAATTGTTTGAAACATTTCATGGAAAAGATGCGAGAAATGATTGTCATGATAATGAAATATAAATATTGCCCTAAGTTTGTTTCTAAATTTGACTTCTGCCTATCTCGATACAAAAAAATCTGGGAGACAATTTTCGAAATGCAAAAAAAAATTCAAGTTTTTCTGAATTCCTCTTAAAATATACATTTATTTATTTTACATCTCAGTAATCATAAAGAATTTAAATTATACTTTATCTAAGTACACATTTTAAATTTTATATTGATTTTTGGATTTAAAATTTTTTTTTTTTTGCTTTAAGGAACTGCTGCACTCTGGAGGATTAGTATTGAAATTTGGACATAGTTCATTATTACACGGAATAACTACCATAATTTACTATTTAAAAAGGGAAAAATAAGAAAATTGTTTACTTTTGGACTTGGTCTACTGAAAGTCATTGAGTTTTTAAAGTCAGCATAATGAAAATAATTATTTATTATTAATATATATAAATTTGTAGATGGTCCATACTCGGATGGAAATGTCAGCTGAGTAATAAACTAATGAAAAAATTATCTGCATTCTCTCTCTTATTATTAAAATCTTCAAATATGCTGTTTAAGTGCTTCTAGCGAAAGAATGAACGGAGGCGTGAAGAAAGTTAAAGCTCCTTCTTGTTTTTATTTAATATTTAAACAATTTAACATTTAATATCCTACTGATTTTCCACAACCGTCGCAAGCAACCCAACCCCCCTTTTGCCCTATTAAGTGTACTTGCACTTGGGAAATGGAGTGAGGTTGAATTTCATTTCGTTCCCAGAGAGAGAAAGATATAATTTAAACCCGGCCTTGAAATCCTTGGGATACGATATGCTTATCCCCTACCCCGGTCAGAGAACAGTCTCCAACCAAGATTGTTAGTTTTGTGGTTTTGACAAAATCATGGCGACGACGTAATTTTAACTTAAGCCCCCTTGTGCCGCACGCTAATTTCATTTTGTTGTTTCTCACGCGTGGTTTGTTTACCCTTTTAATCCCGTTAATATTTCTGCTATTAAATTATAGAGAGAGAAAGAGAAAAAAAAGAGAGTCCGATTGAAAACCAATAAGGGAAAAAAAAGTTTGTTTCACGGAACATTTATTTTATGTTTCAAGTCAAACTGGAAATTTAATGTGTTTAACTGACAAAACAATCAAGCGGAGTGAGTGGCGATATCTAAATCAGTTTTGAAAACAAACTAGCATAATGAATGAAATTTTTAACTTTGGAAATTTAAATAGGCCTACCTACGTTTTAAAAAAAATTTTGACTAGGGAAAGTTTTTCGATAGAATGGAAAACAAAGTACAAATGGAAATCTATTGAAAAATAAATTTATTTTAGAAAACTAAGATTTACTATTTTAATATTTTCTAAAAGGGATATAATAAACAATTTTGAAATTTTTACTTTCTCTTACCTATATATGTTAATATATCAGGGGCGTTTTAGGGGGGGCCGGGGGGCCGGCCCCCGAAATTTTCCAAACACATATACATATATAGGGATATACAGACATCAGCGCAACAAATTTTTCCGCAGGATGGACAACTTTGGTTCCGCAATAGAAAAAATGTTCCTCAAAAAATTTCGTGTGAAAAAAGTATAGTTTCTTAAAAAAAAATTTTCCTCAGAAAAATTTTTGAGTTCGGGCCCCCCCGAAAAAAATTTCTATATACGCTGTAATATATATAGCCAATAGAGAGAAGGTATTGGATTCATGTCAAAAATTCGATGTAGAGATTTTGATGGATATACATGTTTTGAGGTCCCCTGAATCCAAAAAAGTGGTTTTCGCGACATGGTATGTCTGTGAACAAAATATCTCAAGAACGAAAAGAGCTAGGAGATTGATATTTTATATTTAAGTTAAACACTCCCTGACACGTGACACGAAGCTTTTTAACAAAATCGGCCAAAGAGTACTAGCACTTTACAGATGTAGTTTTTCAGTTTTTTTCGATTTTCTCAAAACTCGCTCTAGCGTTTTTGATTAAAATTCAAAAATCAATTATTTTTTAATAATTAAGAAATTATATATAATATTTAAGATATTATATATATATATATCACGTATGTGAGCCGCGAAACGGAAATTTATATAATTAAATATTTATTAATTCATATACCCGAAAAAAGTACGGGTCTGCCGCAGGGAGTTGAACCACGGATCCTCCAATTTGTACTCGGAGTGCCCTTACCACTAGACCACAGCACGGCGGGGGTATATGAACCATCTTAGAAAGAAATTTTAGTTAGCAGAAGAAATGGATCAAATTCGGCGCGTTCCGTTTCGCGGCTCATATACGCGATATATATAATATCTTAAATATTATATATAATTTCTTATTAATTAAATTTAAGGTCTTCTCAATTAGTCCATCTGGATTGCACCTGGTCGAGGGAGAAATTTGTGGCGCCGAATTTGGGTTCATTTCTTCTGCTGACTAAAATTGCTTTCTAAGTGAGTTCATATACCTGAATGCCGTGCTGTGGTCTAGTGGTAAGGACACTCCGCGTACAAATTGGAGGATCAGTGATTCAACTTCCGGCGGCACACACATACTTTTTTCGGGTATATGAATTAATAAATATTTAATTATATAAATTATTTTTTAGATGCTCTTTCAAATGTATATTCTCATTTTGTTCTCGAAATTGTTTGAAGACCACTTTACTCTTGTACTTCACAGGAAAGATAGAAGAAATGGTTGCAATGGTAACAAAATATAAATATTTTCCCATGTTTTTAAATTTTATCTTGCCCCCGGGTTTGGCGTAGTAGGTAGCGCGCCTACCTCCTATACCAAACGTCGCGGGTTCGGACCCAGGCAGTCCGATGATTTTATTTAAGCCAATTTGGATACCAGGTGGCTTAAATAGAAATGCCTGACCCCACAATAAATATATTCCTTACAACGGTTATCGTCAAAGTCTTAAATGGCCTGAGTTGCCGAAAAGACTGTATGAATGTGTGTGTGAGTGTGAGTGTGAGTGTGAATGAGAAAAAAGTGTGAATGTTTAAAAAAAAAAATATATATCGGCGGAAACTAAATATATCTCTACACAAAAAAAATCTGGTGTGACACGCCCAGAACACAACTTTCGATTACCGAAGTCACACCAGGGGTCACACCATAGGTTCTTATTTCAACAAAAGCGCTGGTTTTATTCCTCCCCACTTCTCATATACCCAGCACCCAACTTAATTGTGATAAATTTTTTTCGCCTCGACCTTTGGCACTCATACTCTACCTCTGAGTCAATATTTAGAGTTTGTTCTCAAACCGGCGTTATGTCATTTTGTTCCGACATTTGGAAAACCCTTCTTTAAGTATAGTATAATATTATATTTATTATTATATAGAGATTCTGTAGACCTAAATCTTTATTTTTCATACCAACCATAAGTTCAAACATCTTGATAATTAATGGCAAAAGCTTTTTTTAGATATAACTACTTAAAATTGGCACTTTTTTATAGCTAGATTTTTCATCATCAAGCCAAGAGAAAGCTTTTATAAAATGTAAATATATAAATGGGCGGGATTAAAAAAATGCATTTAAAAAATCCATATCATCTCCCAATCCATTAGTTTCAAATATACGATATATTTTAAATTCCCGCAAAATGAATACATTTTTCTCAAAAACAGGTAACGAGCTTTTTGTTGTTGTTGTTGAAAGCTTTTTTTTTTTTATTTTCTCACTTCTCTCTTTGGAGTGGAGAATAATCTCAAAAAAAAAAAAAAAAAAAAAAGGTTTAGATATGCTAAACTCTATTTGGAAGTTTTTGAAGATAAAACATATTGATTGAAGTGAATGAAGTTCCCTTGGGATATCAATATGCCATTCTCTACAAAAAGAGAAGAAAAAGAAAAGGTGCCAAAAAAAGAATAAATAAATTCCATCAATATTTTTTTTGACTTGTAGTTTTATTTTGTTTTTTTTATTTAATTCAAAAGTCAACTTGATTTGTTTTTTTTTTCCATATGATAACTCGATTAATAAAACTCTCCAAATAATACATTGTAAATAAAAAGTGAGATAAAATGAAAACAATTATCAGCCCGCGTGTACAAACATACACAACCATTAGATGATTAAAAAAAAACATATTTTAATTTAGGGAAGGTTTTTTTTTCTTCCTTTAATCAACAGAGACTTTAATGATGATTTACAAAAAAAATTCTATTCTTTTCCTTTGAGAATAAAAAAAAAAATTATTATAATGTCTCTTGTCTCTTGTTATATGATTTTCAAAAATTTTCGAGTTACGAATGACACATTATCATCAGATGAGCCCATCTTACTAGAGAAAAAAAGTTGCTGGTCTTCTTATAGTACAAAAAATAAAAATAAAATAGAGTATATTTAGAACAATCTGGCAAATATTTTGAAGGGAGAAAATAAATAATCAGAGAGGTTTATTTCCGCTATCTGTTGAAGTCTCGGAGACAAAAAGATTCATTCTTGAGGAGCTTATATACAATTTGTGGACACATAATATTGCATTTCAAAGCTCTCCTTAATTGATATACTAAGTTGAATATCAAAATAAAACACTAAAATATTAAAATTGAGGAATTAATGCCCATTTGCACCAACACATCTTAAGCTCGCATTGAGCCTTTCATAACCTAAAAAATGAAATGTGTATATATATAATAGTTATATATACTTTTTATCACAAAGGGCCTAGTTGGCCTAAGTGTGTTCCCTCTATGGGAACGGCCACTTCAACCTATATATACTTTTCCATCCCTAATTGGTCCAGACCCATTTATTTCTACCATTAATGATTTAAATAAATATTCATATGACCGTCTGGGATCCGAATCCACACCCCTTGGCCTCTCGGGCACAGTAGGAAAAGTGAAGAAGTATTTTGTAATCTCTATATAAGATCCTGAAGAAGAAGTCGTATTGAGTCAGAAACATCGACACAGCTAGCTGGAGGAGTTATCTCACTTTAAAGGAATAAAATTTTACTTGAAAATAATAAATTGAATTAAAATGAGAATTAAGCATCTGAGGTCAATATTTAACTCAATAAAGACTCAGATTTTCATAAATTAACGAATCTTTTCGAGAGTTCCCATCATCAGTCCTTCAAAATTGTTTAGGCCCCGGAGTTGGTCATATGGGCACAATACATAATTATGTACCATACGTACGAGCGAAATATTTCATTTTACTTATTCATATGATACATAAATATGAATGACTGATGCTGGGATAATAAAATTTTTCCGAAACGTTTAGTTAATTTGTGAAAATCGGAGACTATTTTTTTGGCTGCTCCTTTTCCTGTTGTATAAGCATAGAATTTGGCAAATTTGGCCTTATATAAATATTTAAACTGAATTAAATAAATTTGAGAACGGGGGTAAAAAAACGTAAAAAATTACGTATAGGCTAATGGAGCTCGAAAAAATACGAGCATGGGCCAAAAAAGTGAGGGTTCTAATTCTTAGTGTCCCTTCTCTTCTCTCAAGCTGTCCCAACTTAGAATAACTTCGTTATAATTAATCGATTTTTGGTCAAAAGTTGCTTAACTAGTGCCTAATTATTGCCACCAAGTCTAATGAGTTTTGGTCAGCAGAGTTAATAGATATTCCTGAATCTCAAAATTTTTTCCCTTACCCTTACCTTAGCCAGGCATATAATCTTTTCTAAAAAAAAAGAAATTCTTTAAAACAAACATAATCATAGTGCATATGACAATTGATTTTCCTTTGAAAAAAGAGAAACTATTGTAAGAATTAAAATTGATAATTTGGTCAATATTGAATATTTAAACAACCATTTTACGAGTTCTTTGTTAAATTTAACATCATAAAGCTTACAAAAAGTTTAAAAAATAACCGGATTCTCCTCTAATTAGATATGATTAATGTATGAAAGAGATAAAAAAAATGAACTAGTTTAACAGGAAACATTTGATATCATTTGTTAAATTATTTATTTTTTAATGAAAGGGTTAATAAAGAGAGAATGTTTTTTCTCTAATTTAAATTTCTTCTTTCTTTAAAACTATAACTTTTAATTTCTTGTAATTCTTAATGGAATTGGAATTTCTTTTAATTAAGAGAATAGACCAACGTATAACTGCATTTGCCGCAGAGGAAATAAAAAGATTTCTATTACAAGTCTTGTTTTTCGTGCTTAGTTTCCCAGAGGAGAAATTCTGTTCCAATCTTATACCATAAACAAAATAACTTTATTAAGAAGAAGATATGGTTGAAAAAACCCAAATTCAAAATAGAAATTAAATTATTTCATTTTTTGAAAAGAATAAAAATGTCCTTTTAATTAAATAGTGATATAAATAAAAATCTGGTGTGATTGTTGCACAGCATACAACTTTCTATTACCTTTTGTAATTGAAAATTGTGTTGTCACACCAGATTTTTTGTCTCGACATATATTTATTTTCCGCTGATACGTATATTAAAATTTAAGATTTAATAAAATGGGTAAATATTTATATTTTGTTACCATGAAGTACAAGAGTAAAGTGTACTTCAAAAGATTCAAAAGAGCAAAATGAGAATATACATTTTAAAGAGTATCTAAAAAATAATTGATTTATGAATTTTAATTAAAATCATATTTGAAAAAACTGAAAAAGTGTATCAATAAAGTACTAGTACTTTTTGTTGGTTTTTGTTCAAAAGCTTCGTGATACGTCTCAGGGGTGAACCAAACTGAAATATAAAATTTCACCCTGCTAATTCTTTTAGTTCTTGAGATATTTTGTTCAAAGACAGACCATTTTGCGGGACTCCTTTTTTGGACTCAAGAGACCTCAAAACATGTATATCCATCAAAATCTCTTTGAAAATATTTTCTCTATATTATTATATATATATATATATATAGGTAAGAGCAAAAATAGGAAGAAATCCTATCAATGATAGCGATTCCATTACAGAGCTAGTTGCAGCCAATTAAGTGAAAACGGGCATTGGTTCTCACGAAGAATTACGAAAAAAATAATCATAGCATATTTATTATTCATTGTCCACATGTGATTTATGATTTCAAATAAAAATTAATGAATAATTTTTTTTTTTTTATTTATAATTAGGAAAGTGAATTCTTATCTGATAAGAAGTCATATGGAATAAATTTATATTATCAATAAAGCTTTTATTAACATTGTTATTGAATATGGAGATTAGATAGCGAATCATGGCTCTATTCAAGAAGAACAAAAGCTTTGTGGCTCGCTAGCTTAAATTTATTGAAATATATTCATTTTTGATATAATTTTTCTATCTTTTTGATAACTAATCCTTTGAATTTTATTATTGATCGTTATATTTTTTTAAAAATTACCTTTTTCTTTGTTTAAAGAGAGGAGTGTAATTGTGCCTACATGTAATAGTGTTAGCTATAAGAGGAGTGCATACATAGTTTCTCAACCTTATTTTGCTCACCGCCACCTTTGAGAATGTTTTTTTCTAGAGTGAATGAAAGAAGAATGTTTCAATGGGAGCAATTAAAACGCATACTTAGTTATAATGAGGAATATTTTTATTAACATTCAAAAGACTTAAATTTATGACATAACTAATGAGAAGGTTGAATTTTATGCATTTTAACGAGTTTATTAATATCAGGCTCGATTTTACTTAAAAACAAACGTAAGTCGAAGCGTTCAGTAACATGAAGCCGATTTCTCTTTTTAGTTACCAACATTGTTACAGTACTAAATCCACGAGATAAAAATGAATACATCACCTACATTAACAAAAATTAAACGATAATAATTTTTACTTTACTTTAGTATGTGATTAGCGTGTATTTTTTTGCCTTTTTTAGACTATATTTTTTAATCTGCCCACGCCCCCTCTGCGCCATCTCAATGCCCTCTAATTTCCTCTGGGTCTTCTACTGCCCCCCACCCCCCGAAAGCCCTCAAGGGGGGCCTTATCGCTCATGTTGAGAACCTATGATGTAGTGTATAAAAAAATTCGTTTGGCTGCTGGAATGCCGCAGAGGGGAGCATGGGCAGGGAGGAGATAAATCCCCCGGGTTCTCTGAGATGTCTTTAGCTATAAATTCCTAATGAAAAAATAATTAAATTATTTTTTTTAAAGATTGCTCCAACTAAATGTTTCAAGAAAAAAGGTATATTTAAATTTCCATTAAAATATTTCTTCTAATGGGGTCTCCGCTTCTTGATTGTTATAAAAAAAATATTTAGGATATGTTGGTTAGCAACGCAAAAGTAAACTGTTTATTTTTCTCTGTGCGCTTAAAATCGACGATTTTTCTATAATTACGAGTTGATTCTCAAATTTTTTGTTTGATTTGTTCCTGTTAAACGTTCCGATAATTCTGTTCAAGATTTGAGCCATGATTTTGCTGCGGAAATACCTTTTTCCCATCGTCCAGCTAAGTCTCAGCTGTTTTGTTTTGTTTATGCTTTACTGACTATTATCTACTATTTTAATTTATTTAAATAAATTAACTGATTAGCTATTTGTAGAGATGGGGGACGACGATCCCCCCATCTTCTATTTCCCAAATAAACCATTTCCTCAAAAGAGAGTGCGCATAAATGAAGATTATAATAATTACCCTCCTCTTCCCTTTCATCTATCGCCCATTAATAACAATATAAGTAATAAAAATAAAAAGCCTTTGCCACGGTTCCTGGTTATTAGCCATGAGGATAGTTCGAGGAATCTCGCTAAAGTCTCACCATTTCTTATAAATAAAGCCATTACTTCTTGTGCAGGACAAACAAAAATGATTAAAAAACTTAGATCAGGTGCCATTCTTGTCGAAACATTTAATGATAAGCAAACAGAACTATTAATAAAACTAAAAAACTTTACCACTGACTACCCAATAAAAGTAGAACCACACAATAAACTAAATTACTCGAAAGGAACTATATTTTGCCCAGACCTTAAGGATATTTCGAAAGAAGAAATTTTAGAGGAACTTAAAGATCAAAATGTAGTCGACCTGCATAGATTGACACGAAGGGTAGATGGCCAAATTGTAAACACACCAATAATTATCCTGACATTCTGTACACCTGTCCTTCCTTTAAGAATACAAGTGGGCTTCTATTCTTTACAAGTGAGAAAATTCTTTCCCTCTCCTTTGAAATGCTGGAAATGCCAGAGCCTGGGCCATAGTATAGCTAAATGCACATCGGAAAAATGGACATGCGGACTCTGTGGAGAGATGTCCCAAAGCCCAGCACAACCCTGTATAAGTACGAAAATAAAATGTATAAATTGTAACTCAGATTCACATACAAGTGTCTCAAAATCCTGTCCGTCATTTTTAAGAGAAAAAGAAATAATTAAAATGTCAGTGGAGCAAAATATCCCATATTTTGTGGCCAAAAGGCAATACTACAAAAATACAAATAGTATATCAAATAGTAACCTATCCTTCGCGGATGCTGTAAATAAAAATAAACCGTGTTTATCATGCGAGGATTTGAAAAAAACGATTAGCCTTCTAAAGGAGCAGGTCGAAACTTTAACAAAAAAATTAAATACATTAGAACAAATAAATAAAACTAGGGAACTTTCTGGTTTAATAGATATGGATGAGGATATAAATGTAAATGAGATAGGAACTCCATCTACCTCTAATAGTGAGCAGGATATGGAAGAGGGGATTAATATAAATGAGATAGGGACTCTATCTACCTCTAATAGTGATCAGATCTTTGAGAAAAAGTTACAACTTCATAAAACCAAAGATGTAAGTGAAGTAGACTCAGGAAGTGATGACACAAATATTGACTCCAACCTAATAAACAAAATACTAAAACAAAAAACACCAAAACCTCGAGTATATAAATCAAAAAACAAGAGAAAGGGGTAAAATAACTAAGTATTAAGCAATTTTTATTTCCTCAACATTAATGAAAAATAACAATCTCCTTTTTCTACATTCGACACCATACCTAAAATAATACAATGGAATACAAATGGATACTTTGCGAGAGTAGAGGAAATAAAATTATTAATTAACAAATATGATCCATTCTGTCTATGTCTTCAGGAGACGCATTTTCGGCCAGATAAAAATGTAACTCTAAAAAATTTTAAAATATATAGAAAGGATACTGACCCAGGAGGAAAAGCCCATGGAGGCTTAGCCATTTGTGTAAAGGAAAACCTACTGTCTCATAGAATCCCGCTAAACACAAATTTGGCTGCATTAGCAATCCAAATAGAGATTCCTAATCCGATTACTATCTGTAACATATATCTGCCACCTGACAGTAATTTCACTGTCCCGGATTTAGAAAATATATATGTACAACTAAAAAAACCCTTTCTAATCTTAGGCGATATAAATGCAAAAAATCCCTTGTGGGGTGGTTCTATTATAAATTCAAGAGGAAAGTTATTCGAGAAATTTGTCTCAGACAATAATATCTTCCTTTTGAATGATGGATCCTCTACACATTTTTCGAGTGGTTATGGCACATTCTCTAGCATTGATATTTCTCTTGCTTCTCCTTCCTTTGCGATTGGACTGTCTTGGTCAGTGGATAAGGAACTAACATCGTCAGATCATTTTCCGATTATAACTTCACTTAATAACTGTTATATTCCAAATAGATGCCAAGCTAGATGGTTAATTAAAAAAGCAAATTGGCCTCACTTCAGAGAGCTATTAAATTTTCGATATGACAAGACAATAGAACCCCTTGAAAATCTAATAAATTTTAATAATGGAGTGATTCAGGCAGCTCAACTTAGTATTCCAAAAACAAAAACTTACTCAAAACGAGCTCCAGTACCGTGGTGGAACGAGGAGTGCAAAAAGGCTATAAAAGCCAAAAGAAAAGCGCTCGCAATTTTCGAAAAAACTCCAACGACTGACAACCTTATTAAATTTAAGAAAGCCAGATGCTACGCAAAATATACAATTAAAAATAGTAAAAAGGAATCATGGCATAACTTCATTAATTCTATTACCCACCTAACACCCAGCACAGTAGTTTGGGAAAAAATAAAAAGAATTCAAGCCAAGTTCCAAATGCAAAGTATTGGTATAAAAACAAATAATGAAACAATAACGAACCCTTATAGAGTAGCTAATGCCTTTGCCCAACACTTTGCAGATGTCTCGGCTAACGATAATTATAGTATCAACTTTTATGAAAAGAAATTACGACAAGAACAAATTATTTTAAATTTTAGTTCAAATAATGGTGAATGCTATAATGTAGATTTCAGTGAGCAGGAATTAAATCACGCAATGAAGAATATTAAGAACACAGCGCCTGGCCCAGACCAAATTCATAATTTCATGTTAAAAAACTTAAACTCCACTACTAAATCTGCCCTGCTTACCATAATAAATCAAATTTGGAAGAGAGATATTTTCCCTAACTCTTGGAAAGAAGCTATTTTGGTTCCAATCCTGAAACAAAATAAAGAAAAATATAATCTGGAAAATTACCGACCAATTTCAATGACCAGTTGCGTCTGCAAGCTAATGGAACGCATGGTCAATAAAAGACTTATGTGGCTCCTAGAAAGCAAAAACCTTCTATCTAAGCAACAATGTGGCTTTCGGCAGAACCGATCCTGCCTAGACCACCTAATTCGCCTCGAAAATTATATAATCAATTCTTTTATTAAAAAACGGCATACAGTCGCAGTATTCTTCGACATGGAAAAAGCGTACGATACAACTTGGCGCTATTTAATCTTAAGAAAATTGAAAGAATGGAATATCAAGGGTCATATGGCTCTGTTCATCAAAAATTTTTTAAGTAATAGAACATTTCGTGTTCGAATACAAAATACCCTATCCGATGTAAAACTACAGGAAAATGGAGTCCCGCAAGGGAGTGTGCTCTCAGTCACCTTTTTCGCAATAGCAATAGATGAAATAACCAAATGTATCCCTCGTTCAATACAACACTCATTATTCGTAGACGATTTGGCTATCTATCTAAGCTCAAAAAATATCAATCACATAAAAGACAGCCTCCAAAAAACTATAAATAATATCAATCTCTGGTGCCAGAATAACGGGTTCAAAATTTCCACGTCAAAAACCTCAGCAGTCCATTTTTGTAGATTAAGGAAAAATCATAATGACCCAGAGTTAAAATTAAATGGAAACCGAATAATATACAAAGAGTCTCAAAAGTTTCTCGGCCTATGGTTTGACAAAAAATTAACCTGGCACGAACATATACAGAGCGTCAAAAGTAAATGTCTAAAAACAATTAACCTTTTGAAAGTCCTTGCTAATACTAACTGGGGTGCAGATCATACAAGCTTAATAAGAATATACAGAACTCTAATAAGAAGCAAAATTGACTATGGGGCTCAGGTCTATGGATCAGCGAGGGAATCCTTACTAAGAAAACTTGACATCGTCCATAATTTAGGAATAAGGATATCCCTTGGAGCATTCAGAACAAGTCCTATAAAAAGTCTGTACGCCGAAGCACATGAACCTCCACTAAGTATAAGAAGGCAGCTCCTAAATACTAACTACCTGGCTAAAATAAAATCCCTCTCATCTCATCCATCGCACCCGTGTATATTTAAAATGCCTCTAATTAAGCTGTATGAAAAATACCCCACAAGAATAAGACCATTTAGTATAAGGATAGCGGATACCATAGACGCAAATTCAAACCTCCTGGACCCCATAGTTCAGACAGTGTGGTTTCCAGTACCACCCTGGACCATCCCTAAACCAAAAATCATTTGGGATCTTGCTAGATTCAAAAAGTCGTCAACGAACCCGCAAATATTCAAAAACGCATTCATTCAAACTATCAATAGATTCCCGGGCTATACGCAAGTCTACACAGATGGTTCCAAAACTGAAAACAATGTTGGCTGCTCCTTTGTAATTAACAATTTCTGCAAATCATTCAGGCTTTCACAAGTAACAAGTATTTTCTCAGCAGAACTGAAAGCAATAGAAACAGCACTCTTTTACATCAACCGTCAAGTGAATATAACAAATATAATAATAATTGCAGATTCGAGAAGCGCACTACAGGCCCTAGAAAAATTCTACTCTCTCCACCCAGTAATACAAAATATACAAATATTGAACCTCAAACTAACAATCAAAGGAGCTGACGTCGTATATCTATGGATTCCGAGCCACATAGGTTTGCCAGGAAATGAAAAGGCTGACCAACTTGCTAAACTCTCCATCCAAAACTCCAGCATAATGTACAATAGTCATCTCTACGAAGACGTAAGAACTCACCTAAAAAATGCAATTATAAATAAATGGAAGGAAGAATGGTCACAACAAAAAGGAAACAAACTACACACCATAATGCCCAATATCCATGCACAAAAACTCTCAGTGTCAAGGAAGGAACAAGTCATTTACACAAGACTCCGAATCGGCCATACATATTTCTCCCACGGATACCTCATTAATAGACAAGACCCACCCTGGTGCCCAAACTGCAATAGCCCGATCACCACGGATCATATACTTTTTACCTGCCCTGTCTATGCCACTATAAGAACTAAACACAACATCACATCCAATAGAATCTTGAAAAACGAAGATGCTATTCAAAACATAGTGAGCTTCCTCAAGGAAATTAACCTCTTCCACTTCATCTAAAATTTATAGGAATGTTATTTATAGTATATTCTTATATCATGTTCTTATACTATTGTAATTTATATTATGTTCCTTTATTACTAATGTTATTTATATTATGTTTTTATACAATTGTTATTTATATTATGTTCCTCTATTACTAATGTTATTTATGCTATGCTCTCATACTAATGTTATTTATATTATGTTCTTATACTAATGTTATCTATACTATGTTCTTATACAAATGTTTTTATACTATGTTCTTATACAAATATTTTTATACATATTCTTGTATGAGGTGCAAGATAGCCTAGGTGCTGATGCACCCAGAAAAGCAAATAAAAAAAAAAAAAAAAAAAAAAAAAAATATTTAAAAATATTTTCTGTGAAGGGCATATATTCGGATTTAAAATTTAAGCTTTTTTTTGATAGAAGAGTTGGGGGGAGGGGCAGAGGTTGCATATTAATATACTGCCCCAGGGGCTGGAAAGGCCCTCGACAACTTTGACTATAATCAATTTAACATCTCATGTATCTTACAGTAACCGCGCAGTATCAAAACATTTCTGAATTGTTGTTCATATGGGTGGCCTATCTTACAACAAAAAAAAACTAACATAAGCAACTGATGGATGAAAAAAATAAAACTAATTATTTGTTATTAATTAAGAATAAGATTGACGTATTCAATAAGTTATTATTTAAATGTAAATAGAGAGAATTGATAAATCACTAATGAAAATCGAAAAAAATGATAAGTACGGTAGCCCTATAAACAAGGTATAAGTAAAGTTCCAATTAAATTCAATCTGTTCATAAGAGAGGTTACTTTTCTTTTGTTTCGTTAAAACAATTGATAGATTTATTATGACTCCACACTACTACAAATCTCTTCAATATCGAAATTTGGGAAAAAAAGTTTTTGATTTATTTTAGTAAGTAATATTAGTAAGAGATATGTATATCTTGACAGTTGGTTAAATCAAATAACCAATTCTCCTTCTCTCTCTCGCGCGCTCGCTAGTTACTTTGGATCCGGTTTTGGATTTGGGAAATAGTTAATTTCGAAAGCGATTGCCCATTTCCAATTACTATATAGGCTATACAACAAACACAAAGGAAATGACCTCTCATTATATATACAGACTGGGTTGGTTCTTTTTTTCAAACTGGTATAGTGTAATCTGGCAAATTAAAAAACATAGAAAATAAAAGTAACCAAATTGAATGTTTACTATCCTCTACTTCTCATTTTGAATAAAAATTACTTTTGTAAATATAGATAGGGGTAAAAATATAAATAGACAGCTTGTATCGGGCGTGAGATAACAAATGAAATAAATTTTAAGTGTGTAAATCTGAAGGGAAAAGGGGAGAGGGTGATTTTATTCCTTTGCAGTTCTCCAAATAATATATGTTATAGCTTATCCTATTTGCAATTTGCTTTTATCTTTATATAGCTGATGTTTCTCCTTACGAGGATGGCTATAATCTTTTAGAGATTCTAATCTAAAGCAACGACCACAAAACGGCAAAAACCAGCCGCCACTCTTACGATTCTTTTAAACTGGAATCGTAATCCAAGAGGTAGAAACTCTTTTCAGACGTGTTATTTTATTACATATTATAAACATATGCCTAGATATTTTTCTAAATGCAACAGCAATTAAGACCCTTTTAGAGTAGAATCATCTTTTCTTAACACCCTTTTCTCTGTTAAAATTTAAGATACTCTTAACTGTTATTTTGTATTTCTTAAGAATAAAAATATATTTTTTAATTAAAATATCTAGCGGCAGAACACATTACTCAACTTTTGATTACCGAAGATCTTGACAATTTATATTTTGTTGTCATAGTAGTCAAAGAAGTAGAAAGAGCTAGTGGTACCCCAATTTTGTTATTCCAAATTTGTTCGAAGTAAATATTTCTAAATGACCTGGGCTTTAGCGCAACAGTGGAGGTTTCGATCCTATTCTAGGAGTTTTTTTTTTTAAACATTCACACTTTTTTCTCACTCACACTCACACTCACACACACATTCACACAGTCTTTTCGGAAATTCTATTCTCTGGCTTTAATTTGTTTGAAATAATATATAATATAGACTCTATATCAATAATTAAAAACAATTACAGCCCTAATTAAAATAAAATACAAGGCTCCAAATTTACTGTATATAAGCTATATGTTTTGAATGGTACTGAAACAAATAAATTTAAACCCATAAGAACAAACACCTGAGATAAAATACTGCATATAGGCATAATATATGAAAATACAAAGGCAAATATTTCCATAAAACAGGATTTAAAATAACAATAATAATAATAATAATAACAAATAAAAAGGCAGGAAGTTCACCATTTTATTTTAATATAACAAGATCAGTATTAACGCACGAGAGAATTTCAAAAAATTATCATCTGTTTTATTTAATAAAGAGATATTAAAAATAAATAAATAAAATACTTTATTAAAGACTAAATTAGAAGCTGGAATTTAATTACAACTAGCGCATACACTATTTTAATATTTTTCTATATACCAAATAGAAAGAGAGGGAAGATCATGAGTGCAAGTGACAAAGAGATAGTCACTTAAAGAAGTAAACTCTCTGTCCATCCATCGTCTAAAAATCTGGTGTGACTGTCGCACAGCACACAACTTTCTCTTGCCTTCGGTAATCGAAAGTTGCGTTCTGTGCTTGTCACACCAGATTTTTTGTGTCTACATATATTTAGTTTCCGCCGATATATTAGGGTGCGTACACACCTGCGCTCTGCTCCGCTCGCGAGCTGCTTGTTGTTGTTGTTTTGAGATGCTCGCGAGCCGCTCGCGAGCTGCTCGCCGCGATCCATCTCTTTGGATCGTTGGCAGGTTCGTCAAAATAAATAATTTCAACGAGCAACGAACTTCGAGCCGCGAACTGCTCGCGAGCGGAGCAGAGCGCAGGTGTGTACGCACCCTTAGAATTCAAGATGTAAAATTTAAAAGTATGGGAAAATATTTATATTTTGTTACCGTGGCAACCATTTCTCCTACCTTTCCTATGAAGTACAGTTAGGGACAATATTAACAAGTCCCAGCCATGCTTTTTCTACTTGTGATTAATTCATTGTTTGTAAAAAAAAAAAATTATATATTTTTTAATGGAAATGTTCATGGTTCAAACCTAGAAAATCATCAAGATTTTCATTTTCATTTATAAAAGCAATTAAATAATCCCAAGTAGAAAGCGCAAGGGTGGGACTTAATATTGACCCTCACTGGACAGTAAGAGTAAAGTGATCTTCAGAAGATTTCAATGGGAGAATATACATTTTAAAGAGCATTTTAAAAATAAGTGATTTTTGACTTGTTAATCAAAATCGAGCAAATTTTGAGAAAATCGAAAAAAACTAAAAAATTACATCAGTACTAGTGCTCATTAGCCGATTTTGTTCAAAAGAATCGTGTCACGTCCCAGGAGAGTAGCTAACTTAAATTCAACCTCCTACCTCTTTTCGTTCTTGAGATATTTTGTTCACAGACAGTCACACAAACAAACAGACCATGTCGCGAAAACCATTTTTTGGATTCAGGGGTCCTCAAAACGTGTATATCCATCAAAATCTCGACATCGAATTTTTGACATGAATCCAATACTTTCTCTCTCTATATATTAACATACCCAGTATATAGAGGTAAGAGAAAGTAAAAATTTGAGTCTACTTTAAAATAATCGTAGGCCTTACTTGACAAAATGCTCCGAGAGAAGCCTCGTAAACTAAGATGCCCTTGAGTCCTTCTCCAAAAGTTGGTATTCTTGGTGGATGGCCATTAGAGAATGGATAGACGTGAGAAAATGATCTTAAAAAAAAAAAAATCAATGTATCTATTAGATTTATCATAATATGAAATTCATAAATAATATATAAAAAATATATAATTGAAATTTGTTTAAAATATTTCATTTGATTTTAATGCCCTTTTTGACTGCATATGTAATTTAAGTTTTATAATTTATGGGATTACTGTTTTTGTGAGAGGCACCAATCCTGAGGTTCAGTAGCGTTTGATATTACTTAACAATGACAGTGGTAGGTGTTGTTTTACTTTCCGACCAGGGCAGCCGGTTATTTTATTTTATATTTATAGTGATGTAAGGAGGGGGGGGGGGGATTTTAAGTGCGTGGATAAAAATATCTCATCGATTTGTTTATATTTATTTAATAAAATTCACAGAGTTGAAAATAGATAAAAAAAATTTTTGTTTAACTTATTTATATTAAGGAAAGAAGCATTTAAAGGATCATTTGGATTGTTTAACAAATTCTCTCTAATCTAAATATATAAAATATTATTATATATTAAACTATTTACAAGATTCTAATGAGACGCTGAGAACATATTCATCCAACTCCATTCAATCTTTAATTAACTATGCCGATCACGCCCGGCCAAAATCAAGAATAAATATTTAATAGATTTAGAAGAGAAGAAGTATTTAAAGATATTTTATTGAAATTACTGTAGCCTACCTTTGTGGGATGAAACCAAATAAATATACTAATTTAAACAAGTGAAAATAGCATGGATTCATATTTTTCAGTTGATTACACAATACTTGTTAAGATAGCGACTCAAAGAATACTAAAAGGGGTGAGAAGAAGCGGATAGGAGAAATATAGGAGGGGAAAGAGGGGAAATGGAGAGGGAAAAGGCCCCGCCTCCTCTGTTACCTACTAAGCTTATTATTGAATATATTACCCATTAAAAAAACGTTTGTTAAAAAAAAAAAAAGTATTATTTTATAGAATGAAAAAATTATAAAATGAAATGAAAAAAATAATTTATTTTTAATGAAAAATGCTACTCTAAACAATTAAATAAATGATAAATTATGCATATTCATTAGAAGAGGAATAAAAAGAGGAATAAAAAAAATAATAATAATAATAAATCTGGCATGGCCAGCATTTATTAATTAATTAATTAAATTTTTTTAAATTTATGGGTAATTCTACAAAAAATGGGTTAACTTCGAGTAAATGCAAATAATTCAGGGACTACCAAACATATTGACTTTTTTACTTTCTCGTGTAGAATATAAAGAGAAAGTATTGTAATTATAAAAAAATTCGACTTCGAAGATTTTGATGTTTCTCCACGTTTTAGACCTCCCTGAGTCCAAAAATACTATTTTGGGCATTATGTCTGTGTGTCCGTGTGTGTGTGAACACGATTAGTTAAAAACCAGAGCAGACAGATTGATGAAATTTGGTATATACTCCTTGCACTAAAATTGTAGATTTCTATCAACTTTTGGAGTAAATTCGTCACCTAGAAGTAGTACTAAAAATCAAAATTAACGAAAAATATCTTTTTCTTCGTTGATTATTTCAAAAACTATTCAGTTTTCGAAAAAATGTTAAAGAAAAAAAAACCATTTTAAAACAGAGTAATTTATCATAAGATAACAAAAAAATTGAAAATTTCAAAATTTTTGGTAAAGTACTAATTCCAGGTGACGAATTTACTCCAAAAGTTGATAGAAATCTACAATTTTAGTGCAAGGAGTAAATACCAAATTTCATTGATATGTCTGCTCTGGTTTTTAAGCAATCGTGTTCACACACACATACACACATACACAGATATAATTCCAAAAGACTATACGAGAAGGTTTTGGGGAAGTCATTCCCGATTTTTTAAACATCATTTAATTGAAAAATCTAGTGTGACTGGTCGCGCAGCACACAATTTTCTCTTACCTTCGGTAATCGAAAGTTGTGTTATGTTCTCATTGTGTTATGTGCTTGTCACACTAGATTTTTGTGCCTACATATATTTAGTTTCCGACAGTACGAAACATTCGAATTTCAAGATGTAAAATTTATAAGTACCTATGGGAAAATATTTACATTCTGTTACCATTGCAACCATTTCTCCTACAGCTGTATCTTGCCTATGAAGTACAAGAGTAAAGTAGTCTTCAGAAGATTTAAATGGCAAAATGAGAATATACATTTTAAAGAGCATCTAAAAAATAATTGACTTTTGAATTTTAATCAAAATCGTTGGAGCCAATTTCGAGAAAATCAAAAAAAAAAAAAAAAAAAAAAACGAAAAAACTACATCAGTAAAGTACTAGTATTTTTTGGCCGATTTGGTTTAAAAGTTATTTTCACGGTCCAGGAGGGTGTCTAACTTAAATATAAAATTTCAACTTTCTAACTCAATACTTTCATGCTTAAAATCGGATACACACACACACCCCCCCCCACACACACACAGACCATGTCGCAAAAACCACTTTTTTGGATTCAGGGGACCTTAAAAGGTGTATATCCATCAAAATCTCGACAATACCAGATGGCTTAAATAGAAATGCCTGACCCCACAATAGATATATTCTCTACAACGGTTATCGTCAAAGTTTTATATGGCCCAAGTTGCCGAAAAGACTGTATGAATGTGTGTGTGAATGTGAGTGTGAATGAGAAAAAAGTGTGAGTTTTTTATATAAAAAAAAAAAAAAAAATCTCGACATCGAATTTTTGTAGAGAAAGTAAAAAGTTAATAATTTTTGGAAACACACACGATAAATATTGAAATTAGAAAAAATATTCGTCTTTTTAACCCTAAAAAAGTCAGTCCCCTGGGCAGTAGATATAATCTATGATATTTTATTAAGTGTTGTTAAGTCATAAATTTTGATTTTAAATAAATTTGCATGTCCCTTGACGTCAGTCCCTTGGAAGTTTTTCAGCCTTAAAGATAAGAGGCTGATGAGCTTATTTATTAATACAAAAAAAAAAGTAAAAAAATAAAATAAAATAAAAATCTCAGTGTTACTATATGTATTCAATAAAATTAACTTATTGTCTATCAAAATCATTACAAATAATTGAAATCAAAGTTACAAATTCTGCATTTCAAATTCGACCCCAGAGTTAACCCTTCTAAGGTCATTAGTCTGCAAATACAATATAATACGTAAATATTGAAGTTTGACCAAAAAAATAAGAATCGTTGGCTATCAAATGGTCTTCAATACTTTTGTGCAAGATCACCTATCCAAGATTCAGGAATAATAAGTTCTCAAAAAAATATTTATGATTTTACTATAATCTAATGTACCCATCTATTGCAAACAAAAGTATTGAGACTAAATAGAGCAGCCCAAATGGCACACGAACACTAAAGCTTTCTTGTCTGTGTGAGAAATACCTTTTTCAAAACAGACAAGAAAGCTTTAGTGTGCGGGTGCCTTTTGGGCTGCCTAACTACCGGGCATTAGTCTCAATACTATTGCAATAGATTGTATATCTAATATTAATCAAGAACTTCCTTAATTTTCAAATAGGCTCTAAAAAGTATTTTGATTTATTTAATTTAAATAAGGGCTATTTATAAATTAAATGTCACAAATCTCAAATACTCTATTCACTCTTGAGAAAAAATAAATTATAATAGAAACGGAAAACGGAAATAGTAGGCTTGGTAGTTTAATATTTTTTAATGCCAAACATTGTCCTCTTTTCTTCCCTTGCCTCCCTTTTTTGCTTGTCAAACGTAGAAAAAAAAAATCCATTTTCAAGATGACAGACAGATAGATAGATAGACACGGGGTTTAAAATGAAGAGGGATTTTTTTTTTATTTTTTTGCGTTTCTTTATTCTTTTGTAAGGGAAATGTAACCTATATTGTGAAGGGGATATCGTTTTTTAGATTTTTAACATAGCGTGAACTGATCTCTCTTGATTTAGAATACAGTATAAAATCTAAGTGCTTGCGTTTCTTTAAAGATATGGGCGGGACTCGGGCGAAATTTGTTTTAAAGAAAAAATATTTTTATAAGGCGAATTCATTCAAGAGGTAAATCTCTTGAATTACTTAAAAAAAAATTTTGGACATAAAAATTTATTTTACATAATTTCTAAATGTCCCAAGCCCGTCCATTTTATGTTTATTATTTCCTGATCTATTGCTGTGTGTAAATAAAGTGCTATGGCTCTCAGAAAACCACCATAAAGA
This sequence comes from Euborellia annulipes, assembly GCA_023213315.1. NCBI lineage: Eukaryota > Metazoa > Arthropoda > Insecta > Dermaptera > Anisolabididae > Euborellia > Euborellia annulipes. The sequence continues at coordinate 23,402 of JAKCPI010006815.1, read as the reverse complement.
TTAAATAATTTATTTTTATAGGAAATAATCTAAAAATCATTTGGCATACTAGAATATAAAGCGCTAGTCACTGACTTCCGTTTTAAGTGCCTATTTACCACTCTCTCGCTGATTGGTCAGAGACAGAGGAAGTGGAGTCAGTGAGAAAAATTTAAAACTTTAAAATTTTGCAATTGCTCTCCGAAGACGGGCTTTACCAATTGTTGAATTATAATCAGGTCTATTCTCTAAGCGAAACGTTAACATTTAGTCAATAGTATTAAAAATTAATGTCATTTATAGGGGGTACCTTTAATATTGTGGTATAACCCAGTATTTAATGCATCAAAAGCCCTCGGGGCTTGGTGAAGGGGTGTAGGCGTGCTAACCTCGTATACCAAAAGTCGCGGGTTCAGACCCCAGGCAGTCCGATGATTTTATTTAAGCCATTTGGATACCAAAAAGAAAGAAAATGGATCTTTTCAGGCCAATTTTAATTATTACAAAAACAAGCGACGTTTTGAATCTATGAATTAGCCTGAATATGATCTCAAACGTCGCTTTTGTTTGCAAAAATTAAGTTGACCAGACAATGCTCCATCTTCTTTTCTTCAGTAATCTCTTAAACAAGATCAAATTTTTAAATGTTTTTTTTTTTTTTTAGGAGAATGGCGGTTTGGTGGCTCCTTGGATCATCGGCTGTATTACCTTTATGGCCCTCGAGGCCGTTGCTATGGTGTATAGCAATGTCCTACGAGACCACGTCAATAAGGTTCGTACGCTATTAAATCTGGCTGGTTAAAACTTTAGCTCTCTCTAATGATTTTTAACACCTTTAGAATAATGAATCCAGATTCTCAGAATCTACGTTTGAACTACTCGTTAAATCTTACGCTTTTATTTTGAAAATCCTCTTTTTTTTAATGAGATTAGAGAATACTAAAAAAAGGAAACAAGAAGGTTCATTCAAGTGAGTTAGTTCGCTGAGATTTCGGTAGCTAAATATACAAACAGCTGCTGTTGAAATCATACAGAGCTTGTTGAGGTGTTGTAGCTGAGCGACAGAGCAATGAAGCGTCAGAATTTCACAGAAGGTGGGGGGAAGGGGGATTAGGGAGATAAATTGATATATATGTTGATGAGAACGAGATGACAGCCTTAAAATAGATTAATATTCAAGAGGAAATATCAATGGCGGATTTCATATTAGGCTGAGTAGGCTGAAACCTACGGCGGCAAATTTTCAAAAATGTGTCAAAATCTTACTCTTCTGACAAGAATAGGCAGAGACAGAATGTCTAGGCTAAAGAGGCAATTGATTCGAACTATTTATATACATTTTCTGTTTCTGACTAAAATTTAGCATCTAAAAAATAATTGATTTATGAATTTTAATCAAAATTGTTGAGAAAATTGAAAAAAAAATTGAAAAAGTACATCAGTGAAGTGCTAGTTTGGCCGATTTTGTTCAAAAGCCTCTTGTCACTTGCCAGGGGGGTGGTAACTTATATAGAGGGCAACTTAAATATAAAATTTCAACCTCCAATCTCTTTTCGTTCTTGAGATCTTTTGTTCACAGACACACAGACCATTTTATGCGACCCCCTTTTTTGGACTCAGGGGACTTCAAAACATGTGTTTCCAACAAAATTCTACATAGAATTTTTGACATAAAACCAATACTTTCTATATAAATAAATTATATAAGTAAATATAGGGTAAGAGAAAGTAAAATTGATTTTAAAATAAAAGCATTTTTTAAAAATATAATAATCGGCGGGCTTGGCCACTTGCCAGGGGGCTACGCCCCCTAGACCTCCTTGCTCGTCTTCCGCGAGCAAATGCATTAAAATATTCTTATTCATTGTTTGGAAATTTCGGCGAGCAATACAAAATTTTAAAGTTTTAAATTTTCCTCTCTGGCTCCACTTCCTTTTACTCTGGTCAATCAGCGCCGTGGCAGGTATATACAGGAAGTAAGTGGCTAGCGCTTTATATATAGAGGTGATAATTTTATAAATTCTTTTTTTTATTAAATATTTTCCTATTTATTGTAACGTGGATGACTTCACACGTCATGAATATTGTAACTAACTTCAGTTTTATATCAAGTTCTCATATATGTATGTCTCGCTAAATAAATGTATCATACAATTTATATTATTACATTATCCTAAATAAACCTACCTTTAAATATCATCAAGTGTCTTATTAACATTATAAATAATACTTACCCAAATAACAACATTACATGGTGGCAGCGGATGTGTTAATAGGACAATATTTAAAAAAGAAAAAAGTGTATCGCTACGTCAACTTCGGTAAAGCAAAGTGAAATAATTCTGTGGGAAAGTGAAAATAAATACAAAATGTCATTCAAACCGCCCAAGGAATTCACTCCAGGAGACAATCCAGCGGAAGCTTGGAAGAAATGGAAAGAAAATTTCCAAATGTATTGTCTGGCAGCTGAAGTAGACAAGAAAACCGAATTACAAAAGAAAGCCATATTACTCTACACAATAGGCGAGGTAGGCCAACAGATTCATAATTTAAATAAATACAATAAAGAGTTAACAGATGTTACTACAGCAGACATTTTGGAGGCGATAACTAATTACTATATTCCATATAAAAATACCACATATCTAAGATATAAATTTTTTACCGCACTCCAAACTGAAAATCAAACTATAGATGATTTCGTCTCTGAGTTAAAATTGAAAGCAAAAGATTGCGAATTTGATAAACTCGAAGAAAGTCTTATAAAAGATAGACTAATCTGTGGGATAAGAGATGAGCCACTGAGACAAAGACTATTACGAGAACACAATTTAACACTGGTTCAAGCCATAGATATATGTAGGAGCGATGAAACGTCAAAAGTACACTCCAAAAGTATAGCAAAAAATGAGGTTAAAATAGATGCAATTGCAAAAAAGCAAAATAACAAATTAAAGGAGCCAAAGGACTCTATTGAACAAAAGAAAAAATGTAAAAGATGCGACACTTCTCATCCTTATGGCAAATGTCCGGCATGGAGAAAAAATGCACAAAATGTCAAAAATATAATCATTTTTCTAAAGTGTGCAGAACAAAGAAGGTCCAAGAAATAGATGAAGAGGATGAAGAAAGTGATAGAGAATATCTATATATAAAATCAATAAATAGCATCAAGAAATCCATAGAAAATGAAGAATGGAAACAAAATATTAAAGTAAACCAATATAATATTGAATTCAAAATCGACACAGGAAGTGATGTCAATGTACTCTCAAACAAGATATTTAGCAAAATAAAAGACAGGCCTAATTTAAATAAAACAAGAAATAATCTGATCTCCTACACAGGAAATAAACTTAATATATTAGGAACTTGTTATTTAGAGTGTGAAACAAAAAATTCGAAAGAAAACGTACAATTTTATATTACTAAGGAGGACTATCAACCCATAATTGGAAGAAATACCTCAGTGAAATTAAAACTTATTAAAAGACTTGACAAAATATCAAAAGTGAATTGTCAAAGTGCAGAAGATATAATAAATAAATATAAAGAAGTATTTAATGGCACAGGATGTATCAAAAAACAATATGACATAAGGCTAAAAACGAACGCTGAACCAACAGTGGCTAACAGCAGAAAAATTCCTTATGCACAAAAAGAAAAAGTTAAAAAAGAATTAGATAAAATGGAGAAACTGAATATATTAGAAAAAATCTCTGAACCAACTGATTGGGTACACCCAATAGTGGTAGTGGAAAAACCCAACGGAGGAATAAGAATCTGCATGGACCCAAGGCCATTAAATAAATTTATAAAAAGAGAACATTATGAACTCCCGACAGTAGAAACCGCTTTATCATCAATAGCTGGTGCTAAGTACTTTACAGTAATGGATGCGTCCAACGCATTTCACCAAATCCCTTTGACGGATGAAAGTTCTAAGATATGCACAATAACAACACCATTTGGAAGGTATCGATTTAAAAGATTGCCATATGGAATCTCCAGCGCAACGGAAGTATTTCAAAAATTTATGAACGAAATGATTAAAGAAATGAGAGGAGTAATAATTTATACAGATGATATATTGATCTATGGATCTACAATGGAAGAACACAATCAAAGGTTGGAAGAATTCTTAAAGAGAGCAAAAGATAATAACCGAAATTGAAACGAGAAAAGCTGCAACTGGCAGTAAGCAAAATAAACTACCTCGGATATAACATAAGTGAAAAAGGGATAGAAATTGATGAAGAAAAAGTAAAAGCTATTCAGCAAATTAAAAGTCCCGAAAATATAGAAGAATTACAGTCATTCTTAGGCGTAGTTAACAGCGTGGGAAAATTTATTAAAAATCTATCGGATAAAACTGCAATTCTGAGAAACTTATTGAAGAAAAATACAGAATGGACATGGGAGATAAATGGGCCGGAAGAAAAATGCTTCGAACACTTGAAAAAATTAATATCAGAGGCGCCAACTTTAGCTCTTTACTCTCCAAACAAAGTTTCTGTTTTGGCAGCAGATGCAAGTAAATATGGTCTTGGAGGTGTTTTGTTCCAAGATGAACATCCCGTAGCATATTGTTCATCCACTCTAACTGATGCACAGAAAAACTATGCACAAATTGAAAAAGAATTACTGGCAATAGTGACAACATGCAAACATTTTCACTATCATATTTACGGTAAAACAGTTAAAGTATTAACCGATCATAAGCCACTATTAGGAATCATGAACAAACCATTGGATAGTCTAACTCCTCGAATTCAAAGATTAAGCAATACGCAACTGAACGAAGCACATCGGGTTACCCTCCCGAGAAACACCTCTGGATCCGTCCTTGATTCCAATAAACCGGTTATAGTAGATAAAGAAGCATCAATTTTGAGTTTTTCTATTTTGATCGGGTTTTTACTTCAAAATAATTCCTATGTGCGCCGATCGAATTGTAGAAAACAAATTGATGCTCTCCCCATCATTTGAAATAATTGCCAAAGTGATTGATTTAATCTTTTATTGCTTTAATAAAATTTTATTCGAAACTTTTTTAAACTATAAGAATAAAAGACTGAATATTTATCTATAAAGAATTCATTCCTTTGAGAAAAATAAAATTTCTAATTATTTTGTCTTCAATCAAAGAGATGCTTATTTCTCATTAATATATTAAATAATAAGATCCCATTAGACCTTTAGTTCAGTGCTAAACTTTTTGAGTCGAGGCCTCGTTGGGAACCAAATAAATATCTTACGCCCCCCCCCCCCTGCACCCGGGCGGGCGTAGCCAGACATCTTGTTAGGGGGGCAAACCATCGTCAGAGCGAGAGGGGGGTTTGCAATTAAAATATACATAGATTATTAATTATTTATTTAAATAAAAAAAAAAAAATTAAATTAATGTAGTGGATTAGACGTTAAAAAAAAAAAAATTCCCAATGGGAAAATATATATTTGTTTGATTTTTTTTATTTTTAGAACCAGCCAGGGGGGCAAAGGCCCCCCCCCCCCTCTGCCTCCCCCTCGGCTAAGCCTCCATGCCCCCCTATTTTTTTTTTTTACATTCTCTTGCCTATGTGTATTCAATTTTAAGCATGAAGGAACCGGAGCTAGGAGGGTGAAATTTTATATTTAAGTTAGACACCCCCCCCCCCCTCGAGGGATGGAAATAAGTTTTTAATCAAAATCAGCCAAAAAGCACTTTACTGATGTAGTTTTTTAGTTTTTTTTTTCGATTTTCTCAAAATTCGCTCTAACCATTTTTTTTTTTTTTTAATTAATAAATCAATTATTTTTTAGATGCCTTTTGAAATGTATATTCTTATTTTGCCAAGTTGAAATCTTTCTGAAGTCCACTTTACTCTTGTTCTTCATAGGAAAGATAGGTGAAATGGTTGCCATGGTAACAGAATTTAAATCTTTTACTTTTTAGATTAAAATTCATATAAATCAATTATTTAGATGCTCCTTTAAAAAGTGTATCACTAATATTATGTGAAAATTGTTTGAAGTACTCAAATCATTTCATTCAAATTAAATTTTACACTTTGATATTTATATAACTACTCCTACAGTAATACAAGATCGAAATATCGCTTGTGTTCAAATAAATATAACAACCATGTGATGATGAAGAATTGAAAGATTTTATATCTAACTAAATATATAACTAAGTCATTTATTAGGCAATATTCTTCTGACTGCTTAATTAATTTTTTTCTTCTCGTTCAATTTTATAATTCTAACTAATGTCAAAAAAAAAAAAAAAACTTAAAAAAAGCCATTAAATTATTATTTTTAAAAAGAGAAAGAATATTTCTTAGAAACGAGGGGGGGAGGGCGCCCGGCGACAATCAGAGCAGAGTGGTGGGGGTAGGAGCCTGGCGCCCACGACCCTCCCCTCCTTTGGCCAAATCAAGAGCATGAAATAAATTTCAATTAATAAAAATTTTTGATAAATCAATTGTCTATAACTTCGAAAACCCGCGCATCCAATTCGCATCGGATTTTTTGTAATGAGTTTAGAATTTTCTAGAGAATATTCACATGGAACTAAAATTGAATAATTAAGAATATATTTTTTTCTTAATCTAACCATCCGTTCAATCAATCAAATGATAGTAAAATGGATCATCGTTCTATATTCTCTGAAATTTTCCTTTTATCTCTATATAAAATTTTCAAACAGTTTTTTTTATTTCTCTTAATTAACACTTCCAATCTCCCAACTCCCAATTTTTATTAAATAAACGAATATTATATAAATTTCTTAAAAATAATACCTTAGGGGTTGTCCACATATTACGTAACGCGTTAGGGAAGGGAGAGGCATGGGCGTAACTAGGGGTGCCGGGGGGGGTACACCCAAGAAGGCTCGTGCCCTGCCCCAAGAAAAATTGAGAAAAATGGAGCTTTGCAGGCCCTCCGGAGAATTTAAAAAAAATTTGTAATCTATTTGTTTTGACTTAACATATATTTCTATTTCCTGCGATTTTTAATAAAAAATAGAAGTTATCTCAATATTATTATTTATATGTATTAAGGCCGCTTTTTAAATAAAGCCTTATATTGCCGAAAATGTCTTTATTAAGGAACCGATCAAACAGCTGATTGCAGGGAAAAGTCGGCCATGTTGGCTTCTCACATTTACACTATTATTTTTTTAGTCCTTTCGGCATCTTAGGATACACATTTAATGAGACTCAAATTAGATGAAGATAGGGGACAGCCTGGTGAATAATATTATTGAGAAAGATGATCATAATTAAAAATTTTGAGATGATTATCAGTCCAATTTATTAGGAACTTCTCTTCCCGCTATATGCCTACGTTTCGGATTATTAACGACTTCTTCTTCAGGACCATGCGGGATTAAGTAGACATATAGAGGAGGAGAAGATTCGAATAAATTGGCCTGATAATCATCTCCAAATTTTTAATTATCAACAACCATCTCAATGAAACTCAAATTATTTAAATACAATATATGTGATCCAAGCATTCGCTCAGGGGCCCACATCTTGTGGGTACGTGGATGGCGACCACGAGCTACCCGAGCTGGGACAGAGAGTCCTTCAGTTATTTGTATATCTGTCTCTTCCTCCCTCTTTTAAACAGGCGTCAGACCGTGCGACGGGCCGGCCTGTTCTATTCTTCTCGGTCGCAAAACGCATGATAGGGTTGGAGGGAAAAATTGAGGTCCGCCGACCCCGCATCGCGGGAATAAGGCGAGGAAAGAAGAAGAAGATATGTAATCCAGTCATATTTATTTATACAATTTGGTATCCAAATGATTTAAATAAATATTCAGCTGACTGCCTGGGATCTGAACTCTCGCCTTTGGCTATAAAATTATCAGTATTAAGGTGCGATCACACCGGAACCTGACTTGACTTGAGTTGAGTCCGGTGGCGGACCCAACCTATGTATTTCTATGGAGGTGCACACACTGCTGCCGAAACGGAGTTGAGCGGAGCTACGTCACGATACGGACTCTGGTGGCTAACCAATTTTGTTGGATCGGGACCTGAGTCCGGCTGGCTGAGAAGCCAACATGGCCGACTTTTTCAATCAGCTGTTTGATCGGTTCCTTAATAAAGACATTTTTGGCAATATAGGGCTTTATTTAAGTAATAATAATACAAATAAATAATAATTTTGAGATAACTTCTATTTTTTATTAAAAATTGCAGGAAAACATGTTAAGTCAAAACAAATAGATTACAAATTTTTTTAAATTAATAAGATATTATTTTTTAAATAGTCAATTAAGAAATATTTTTACTTAAAATTTTGTAAAAATATTTCTTGATATAACGATAATTAGTTTTATTAAGTTTATTTAGAAATAAATTGCTGGGAAGGAAAATAGTATCATTCAAGTAAAAAGCATTGTTTATCCTTCGACATACTTATATACCAAATAACAGAGAAGTAAGATTACGTCACTCCAGTCAAGTTTTAGTGTGTGACCCCCCCTCAATTCGGATTCGGTTCGAACTCCAGTCAGTAAACACAAGTCAGGTCCCGGTGTGATCGCACCTTTAACGTTTGCCAACACCTCTAACATCGCGGTATTATTTAAAAATAAATTATTTCATACTCTTTCCAATGCATAGGCTATTTAAAAGATTGCAAATTTTAAATGTACCAACCTCTGAACTATATATCTTGTTTCCCAAATTCTTTTAAATTTTTTAATTTTTTCTTCTTTTCTTTGCGAATATTGAGGCCATTTAGAGTTTTTTTTTTTTTTTTTTTTTTTTTAAACACTCACACTTTTTTCTCATTTACACTCACACACACATTCACACAGTCTTTTCGGCGACTCAGGCCATATAAGACTTTTTACGATATCCGTTATTAAATAATTTATCTATTAGGGGTCCAGGCATTCTTATTTAAGCCATCTGGTATCCAATTGGCTTAAATAAAATCATCGGACTGCCTGGGGTCCGAACCCGCGACGTTTGGTATATGAGGTTAACAGGCTAACCTCTACGCCATGCCCCGAGGGCCCATTTAGAGTTATAGTCTCTTATTTATTTTTTATCAAAACGAATGGCTACCGGGAAACGTTTCACATGCTTGTTTCTAGGGGCTAGAAATCCAGCATTTGGTCATACTTTAAATCAATGATTTTGTTGGATGCTCTCTCTATTGCCAGAGCCCCCTTTTTTGATCATTTGATCAAACAACTTTAAATTCACTTTTTTTTAAATAAATAATTCAAATTTTTTAATATTTACAAAATGGGGCGTCTTATAATCTTTTATTAAAAAAATCAAATCATGTTTTTCTGATTGAATAAAAATAATACATAGATTTAAATCAATAAAGTAATTTAGAGATTTAATCAGTGTTGATTTTGTTTGGCAAACCAATCAATAGTGTCGTTTCGCTGTTGTTTTATCACTCATAAAATCAATAATAGTTGGGAAAAAGATAAAATTAATTTGGTTTGAAGGAGAGTTGATAGAACGAGAGTGAGAAGTGAGGGGAGTTGTAAATAAGTCGTGTTGTCATTAGCCCAAATGTAAATAACTAAATTGTTTGATAAAGAACAATGAGATTATTTATCCAGTGGAAATTTAATTGGTATTTTCATGAAATTCCATTATCGATTATGTTTCAAATATTCTTTTCTATTAATCGAAAAACAATCAACCTATATTCTTAAAATAATTATCTTAATTACCAAAGTTAAAGTATAACAATAAAAATATTATATCTAAAAATTGTATGATCTTATAGGGGATATTTTAGAATTTCAACCCCTATATTAATGAATAATCCTTGAATTTTCTGGAAAATAAAATTTTAGGGATTCTGCATTATTTTTAAGTGTGTTATTGCCAGGGGGTCTGGCAACAGAATAGAGCAGTAGCAATATTGAATGAACATTTAATTTGATTAAAATTTCTCTTTCTTTAAATACTTGTAGAAAAAGAAAATAATTTATAATATTTTTTCCGATAGGAAATTTTAATATATACATTTTAAGAGTAAAAGATGGTTGAAATGAAAAAAAAAAAAATCCCCAGCTTGCGAATCGTGAATAAAAATTCTCTTAATAAAACAATAAAAATGAGAATATTAGAAGAGACGCGATTTCTCTTCTAAGACAATATTATTTTTTTTTTCACTTGAATGCAATCGGAGGCACAAATTTCATATCAATTCCAATTAAGATCATCGTTGAATTGAATTGCCGAAGTAATCGAAAAGAAATCGTTGGATCCCCGCAAAGTTTACAATCTTTCTCTCTCTTTCTCCCAAAAGAGATTTACACTTGACTGATTGACTGCTTGTATAATTGTATAAATAACGACCTAAGAGCCGTCACTCTTTTTCTAAACATCTTTCTCTTTTTCATGAATTCCGTCATTTTTGTTTTCATTTTGAATATTTCTATTAAAATTTTATAAATACTAAAAATAAATTTTTTTTTTTTAATAATATTTACCGACAAGATTAAAAAAAAAATTTATAAATTTAAGAAAAATTATTTTGGATATATAATTTTTAGAGGTTAGAGTTAATGTACCTTCTCGTTTTCCAAATAAAAAGTCTACTAAGGGTGTAATTAATTTTTAAAATCCCAAATTTCCCATAGGAAATACTTTGTAAACCCAATTTGTCCGTTCACTATTTAAGTAGATAAATAGCATTTACATCGCACAAATTGCTTTTCCATCACACATAAAAGTTTTTTTCTTCTAAATTTGTACACCCATTTACATTCTATTATTAAATAATTAAGTGATCAAAAAGCTCATTAGATTCTTATTCGACTTTTATAGGAAAAATGGATATCTTAAAATATTTTTATTTAAACATCTCAATGCTCCCACTGAAAATTTCATCATTATAAGATATTGGTTCATATTTTTATCTATTTTACCTTCATCTAACCCTAAAATCATCTCCTATCTTTATAATCTATTTATCCCTTAACTTTAAACATCTTTATCAAATCCAGCATCCGGATTTATTTATCAAAACCAGCACAAGGGTTTAATCTATCTAAAAATCATATCAATCTCTTATCATTTTATCAGCCCCAGCACCCAAAATATCTATTTTAAACCTATATCAATTTATAATCTATCTTTACTATAAAATATCTCAAACTTCAAATTATCTCAATCAAATATTTAATAGAATTATCTTTAATCATATATCTTTTTTAATTATCTTTTTCTATATAATTCAATATACACTCACCAGATCTAAAGAAAAATATTCACTCAAATAGAAATAAATAAATATCACATAATAATCATATCAATAATGATATATAAAATAGTAAGGTTTTGTAGCGTCTACCACCCGAACTGAATAGTATTACTACTACATAGTTTTTTCCCCCTCTTGAGATAAAGGACTAAAAATTTTAAAATTTAAAATAATTTTTAAAAACCTGAAATTCACAAAAAAGGGAGAAACAATTACATTTACATTTATAATTCTGGTGTATTTAATTTTCTATTGCAGATATCTAATGAATCTAGTTTCATTACGTCACATAATAATCATCACTTTTTTCTTTTTTAGGCGCTCATTGAGACTTAAAAATACAAAAAGAAAATTAAATAAAAAATTTAAATAAAATGATTTCCCTCTTTTTTAGTGAATAAATAAATAATCAGTTTTTTATTTTTATTTTAAATTAAAACCTCCATCACCTAGCGTGATGGACACCAAAACCTTTATCGAACTTATAAATATATCATGATTCACATATACTGTATATATATACATTTTTATAAAGAATTTAGAATTAGAAAAAAATTTTAATAACCATTTGACACGTGAAATTATTTAACTTCCTGTTTCTCATTAAGTCCAAATATTGAAATAAGACGGAAAATTGGGGGATAGCAGATTAAAAGGGAGAATCTATTTTTAAACAAATTCCTTTTTATAGTATTTAAATACTATTTATCAACAAAGGGTTAAAGAACCTAGTGAACAAGTTAATTCTTAAAAAGGTCTCTTGAATTAAAAATAAACTTCTTATTTCTTTAATTAAGTGAATAAAATAAATTTGATTTATTCAAGAATCGCATGTTTAAATGCAGTCCCCATGCCGTTTATGTTTCATCAAGTTTTATTTATTTCATTTTCTATTTGTTCAGTTTCTGGTGTCTCAACGACTTCGCCCCACCCTCCCCCCTCCCTTTCCCCAATCATATAGAACAAGTTTTGTCAAAGAACTAAAATAAGAAAAGACCTCAAAACAATCGAAAAGATTCAGGTCACTAGCCAGAAAAGTCCTCCGCTAGAAGTGAAATAGATAATTTATGAAAATCCACCCCACCCACATCGATAAATATCTTTTTTGTTCCTCCAATTTCTTTTAGCTCAAATAAAGTTGAATTTTGTTTTTAAGCTTGGATGAAAGTTAGTGTGGTCAACAACACCTTAAAAGAAAGGAAATTTATCAAAAGGAGTTTTCCGGTCTTTTCATTTTTTTTTTTTTGTTCTTTAATATTTATCACTTTGTATAACATGAAGATCAATTATATGGATTATTTATGTACATTCTTGCCCAAATAATATAAATACTACAATTAGGCTAAATTAAAAAAAAAAAAAAATCATGACCTGCATTATCAACTAGGTCAAATTTTTTGAAACTTTTCTAAATATAGGAGATATTAAACAAAAAATTTACCTTTTAAGATTTGCTACACTTATAAAGAAACACAAGAGAGTCGAAATACGTATCGAGGACAAATTTTTTTCTTGGGGGCTGGGGGGGGCAAACATTTTTTTTAAATTTACTTACAAATAGTACTTAAATTTGATGAAGCTCAGGGACCTTCTTTTCAATTTCCAAGAGGATTCGGACCAGTAGGTTCAATTAAAGTCAAAAAGTTTTTTTTAAAACAACACTTTATTTGACCCCAGACAATGTTTCGTCCACTTGCTGTAGGACTTTTTTTTTTTTTTTATGTCTCCGAGTCACATATGTGAATTTTGGACCTAATTGGAGAACCGATTGCACTTCCTCGGGAATATTCATCTCAGTCAAATTAATCAAAAAATCATTTTGTGTTGTGATTGTTTTTTGATTTCTTACTAAATTATTTATCTTTTTCATGTTAGTCATTTTTTGAATATTTAGCGATTTTTCGAAATCAATATTATGGATTATTTTTATTCTATTAAAAAGTGGTTTGTCTATCATAGATTCAAGTTCGGATAGTTTCTTTATAAGATAATTTTCTAAATTCTTTAATTGTCTATGTGCGTCTTTGATTTCCAATTTTAGCAATGACAAGTATAGTTTATTAAATTGAATTTCAACTTGTTTAAAATTGTTGGAATTAGATATCTTTAGATAGTTATTTAAAGAAATACTTTGAGATATATGATTAGTGATAATTTCATAATCTTTACATCGATTCAAAAATATAATTCTATTCCTCATAGAGGCTATTTTTCGATATATCCCCTCTATATGGTTGTTTAATTTCTTAGCAGAAGGAATTCTAGATAGTTGAACGTATATATCTCTGAATTTTGTCATGTCCACATATAATAATTGCAATTACCCAGCTGTTCAATGTGTCACTCGCGGCCAGTAGGCAGATATTTAAATTTGATGAAGCTCAGGAACCTTCTTTTCAATTTCCAAGAGGATTCGGACCAGTAGGTTCAATTGCTGTCAAGAGTTTTTAAAACAGCACTTAGTGGACCCCAGACAACGTTGTCCACTTGCGTAGGTCAAATAAAGTGTTGTTTTAAAAAAACTTTTTGACTTTAATTGAACCTACTGGTCCGAATCCTCTTGGAAATAGTACTTAAATTTGGCCAAAATATTTTAAATTAAATTATTTGTTTAATTTTGTACAGTTTGTATACTCGTAGATATATTTTGAAATACGGTATTTTATTTAAGAATGATATAAAATTTTATAAAAATCAGAGCTCTTGGGGGGGGGGGGGCAAATGTCTGACTATGGGTCATAGGTTCGGCATCACTGCTCTAGTAGATTATCTATTATTAATATTTAGAAAAAATTTATTTCCCTCTTTATTTCTGGCCTTTCGGCGTTAAACATTCGGTCCGGCCTTGTAAAACAATATAATAAACATTCACAAGGATTAGGACCAAGGGGTTCATTAAAAGTCAAAAAGTTTTTTAATAAAACTTTATTTAACCCCTGATAATGTTTTCCCCATTTGCTGTAGGACTTCTTCAGTGGAATCATAGAAATTTTTAATTTTTTAATTTACTTCAATCTCTCAACAGAGATTAACTCCGATAACAGAGAGACGTAGGTGACATTGGCAATGTTTGAAAATTTTCACGGCAAGTGGGATTTGAACCCATGTTGGGTAGCAACTCAAGATTCGTAATCCAGAGCTTATCCGATTAGCCACGAACCTCCTCAATTAGCGAGCTTCCTCAATTAGGCACGAGCTTCCTCAATCAGCCACGAGCCTCCTCAAAGCCATATTATAAAATTAAATTAAACAGTCAAGTTTTGGCAAAAAATACATTGACATGTTCCTTTTACTTTCTTACTCTTCTAATCTCTATATAATCTATATATAATAAACATATAATATTGCTTAGGTAAACACAATATATATAAAAAATATCTATGGATTTGCGAAAGGCTGAAAAATTGAATTTTTTTGTTTACCTGCATTTATATGCTCCATAAAATTCGTTTTGGAAGATACTGAGGCTCTAAAATGCCCAAATGCGGAATATGATAGAATTATAATAATATAATAATTTGACGAAAATACATTATATGTACATTATAAACTCCGAACCCTACTTGTATGTATTCTAACAAAAAAAAATGATGGATTTTGTTTCATTTAATTTTCCCTTTACTTTTTTTTAGGTACAAAAAAGTTCTTTCAAATTTTATGAATAAATACATATTCACTTTGATTCATTGGATCGCTAAATGCGATGACATCTGCATCAGACTTTTTTTTGCAAAAAGTCACGAGAGTCTCATTTGTATAGTAACAGGGTATGAGTATGGCCCTTTGGCATGAGTGTAGGCCTCCTGCCTTTGGAGCCTCCTTCCCTTTTCAGCCCTTGTATAGGACAGACAAACACGCAAATAGGATCCATTTCACGTGGACTATATTTAGTTACGCCATTAATCTGTTTATCAAATAAATTTCTAATTATTATTTCTAGTGATTAAACAAATGACCTTTAGGTTTATTAGTCTAATAGCAGGCCATATCGTGTGTTAAAGAATTTCTATGCTAAAATTATATCAAAGAAAAGTTTGCAATCATTAATTAAAATTTTTAAATAAATGTACATAAGAACAATGTTTTTTACAAACTATATCTAAAATCATATCTTTTTTTTCTTTTTATTCCTGGCTGTTGACCAGAAGCAAAATCTATCTAAAAAATGTACATTACTGAAGACTGGCATTATTCAATTAAAACCGAAACTGTCTCCAACATTGAGAGTTTTCGAAAGACTAATTACCTGGCTGTCTGCTTCTTCTATTGTTAAAAATTAAAATTTCATTTCTTTGAGAAACGCTGCCGTATTACATTAGTCTCAGCCAGTTGAGGTAAAAGAAATTATACTCTAACCATATAATCCCAAAAATAAAATTTAGTTAATAAACTTTTGTCTTTAAGAAGCCTAGCACACTTCGCATCATCCCTTAAACCTAATCAAGCTTCTTGCTAAATACTAAAAAATAATTGAAGTTGAGTTTATAAAGGAGAGATGGATAAGAAGAGAGAGAGAGAGAGGAAAGCAAATACTCATTAATTGAGAGCTTAGGAGCGGCATTATCTTAAGGAGATGATATCATCTATCCAATTAGAAACTCCCTAAGCTTTCTTTTTAAGGATCCTAATTATTAAATATTTTCTTTTAAACATATTATGAAAACATATTCTCATCCTAAATGTGAAGGCACATAATAAAATTTAAATTCAGAGGGTGGACCATTAGATACAAATTGGGAAATGATAATTTTTATTTTCTCTTACCTGAATATATAGAGATAGTATAGCGATAATATTATCGTGATTTGTGTTCTCCTGAGACAAAAAAATGAATCTAGTGTGATTCTGTTAAGGAGGATTTGCACTGAAACCACACCAGATGATATGCCATTTGCCTCTTTCTAAAATTTGTCGCATTCGATACGGTTTAATACTTCTCTGAGTGCTAATATAATTCCATAAAGGAAGAAATATATCCCAAAAACCTGGTGTGACGGTACATGTTATCTTACCTATGCAGGTAATAGAAAGATAGAAAGTGATGTGCTTTTACAACACCAGTTATTCTAAAAAAAAAAAAAAAATTGCTGATATCAAATGATTTTGGAAAAGATTATAAACAAAATCTACTTTTTTGTCTTCATTTAAAAACAGATGTGTATTAGATAGACTCCATTGAATAGAATGACTTTCTTGGGATAGTATTCGCTCAGCAGCTATGTTTTTTATTTTATTCAGTCTTACAGCGACGTTTTGGTTTTCGTAGCTATAATGGAGTACAAAATACTTTTTAACTGAATCCTACGTAGCTATCTATATCTTTATACCTTGATGCAATGTTTATACAACCACTTGATGATACGTCTTTTGTACTCCATTACAGCCATGAAGATGGTCATAGAAGACCAAAACGTCGCTGAGAGTTTGAAAAAAAAAAATAATAATAAAACAACAAAACAAAACATGGCTGCTCTGCCTTGTATTTTCTTCTACTAACTGTTACATATCGATTCAGCTATTCGCTCGCTAAAATATTCTAAATACGGCATCCATTAAAAGTAAAAATTTTTTTGTATTTTATTCTTTTTTGTCACAATTTGTTTTTCTTCATTATCTATTTAAATTAACTCTGTTAGCCAATATAATTTAGGAAGTGAATCACTTACTCTAACATCATTCTGTTACAAAGGACAAGAGAATTTACCCTACTTTAATTAATAAAAAATAAAATGATATTATCTTTTATTTTGAAATTTTTTCCTCATAACTACTCGTATTAATATTATAATTATGTCCGAAATGTAATCCATTTTTTTAGAGTGAAATAAATTAAAGTTCTATTCTTTGATATGGACATGAGGCAAAAAAAACTTAATTTACCTCTGAAATTTAGCGAAATTAAAGAATGTAAAAAATAACAGATATTATATTATACATAGCAGTATAGTCTAATGATATTTTATACTATAATACACTTGGACATTTTATTAGTCAAGTTCATAAAATAATGTTTATTTATGTCATATATATTTCCAGATGCAAATTATAAACAGGTATAAGTGAATTAAGAGCTAAAGGAAGATATTTCCTTGTTTAAGTCCGGGCTTGGTGTGGGGGGCAATTAAATGAATGATGAGGCGAGGGGATGTCGGGGCCATGTACCGCTTATGCCGACACGCACAACCCATCCCCTGCATGCACCACGCACACCATGCACCCCCTTTCTGGTCAGACACAACCCAAGATAAATTATTATCGGAAATATCTAGAAGAAACAATGTATTTGGTTTAATACACAAGAGAGGGGTTAAAAAAACCATAGACAGATAAGGGAGAATTTTTTTTTTCTTTAAATCACTCCCCCCTCTTTAATCTTTGAATTAAATAAATCATTTGGTATATTTATCATTTTTTTATGTAAGTTTTTTAAACATTTCCCACTTTTACTGAATAATGTGTATAAATCTTTTTGCCGGAAGCAATAAATTTTTTAAATATTTCCCTATGGAATTTTGGAATTAAATTTCATATATTGATTAAGCCTATTTACTTATTATTGCTTGTTTTATTTTAAATCTTTTTGAAAAACTTGATTGTTGATTATGGGAATTTGCTTCCCAGCTCCTGAAATGGCCAATATTAGTATCGTAAAATTAAAACATAAATTAAGGTTACGGAGAAAAAACAATCCAGCGACTGCTTTCCACATTAAAATAATTTATTGGCAAATATTTCTGAATGCTTAACACAATCCATCCTCATTGCAATCAAATTATACATTTGTGCTGTTTTTCAAAATTATATAATGACATGAGAAGCCATTCCATAAACGGAGGGGATAACATTTGATGAGCAACCAGGGCGGTTCGGTTAAAACCACAGGTTAAAACAGGTTTTAACCGTCCTAGTTTTAATCCAATTTTGACCATGGATTTTTATTGAAATAAACAAATAAATTTCATAAAGTAAGCTTATATTTCGGGAAAATTACCTAATTACATAAAACATAAAAAAACTGAACTTAAAAATAACAACATAAATTTTATGTTTACAAGAATTTCGGACCAATAGTTTCAATTAAAAGTTAAAAGTTTTGAAAAAAAAATCCAACATAAAAAATCTGATGTAACTGGCCCCACAACAAAACTTTCTCTTACATAATTGAAAGTTGTGTTATGTGCTTGTTACACCAGAGTTTTTGTCAGCATTTTTTTTTTTTTATTTAATGTCTTTTCGGCAACGGAGGCCATTTAGCCCCGTTCCTTTTTTTTTTTTACTTTCTCTTACCCCTATATGGACCCTGTTATGCATTCTATATTAAAATGAGAATATAGCCTACATTTTAAAGAGCATCTAATAAATGATTGATTTTTGAATTTTAATCAAAATCGTTGGAGTGAATTTTGAGAAAATCGAAAAAAAAAAATTGAAAAAGTATATCAGTTATCTTTGGCCGATTTTGATTAAAAGCTTATTTTCACGCCTAATTAGGGTGCCTAATATATATTAGTAATAATTAGAGCCCGGATTTTTATGCAGCAAAACCGCTAAATATGCCATATAATATGCAGTAAAAGTATTAAAATATGCAGCCAAATATGCACACAATTTTTTCTTATTATCGGTAATTTAAAGGTGAATTCTGTAGTTGTTTACCAGAATTTATATACAAATCAAATTTTTAAGTATTAATTTTGAAAATTTTATATTAAAAACACAATTTTTTTCAAAAAATATTTAAAAAAAACTAAATTGAATTAAAAAAAAAAAAAACATAGGGAGCGATCCATTGCGAAATTTTTGAAGCAAACGAGGACCCCTGTTTTGACATTTTTTTTCTTTAATTAATTTGACTTCGAACTATGAAACACAAATGACTTGATATTCATCCAACGAAAATTCAAGCAAAACTAAATTTATTTCTTAAAAGAGGATATAAAGCAGTGGTTCCCAACCGGTGTGTCCCGGCACCCAAGGGTGCCGCGAGATATTTAGATAAAAAAAAATAAAATAAAGAGGTGAAAAAATAAAGTTTTGCTAAAAAAGGTCAAATGATTTTCACGCAAGAGAAAAAAAGGAAGGGTGCCGCTAGTGTGTAATATTATTCCCAATGAACCTTTGGGGTGCCGTGGACTTCAAAAGGTTGGGAAACGCTGATATAAAGAATAAAAAATATAGTTATTTATTTTTTACAATGTAATAAAAGGCTTAAAATTTTTTTTTTTCGTTTAATTTTTTTTTTTTGTTTAAAAAAAAATTAAAAAATTAAAATAAAATGAAAATTTTACTGAAAAAAAATTTAAAATATCCAAAAAGTCTTAAATATGCAACTTTATGCAATATTGACCAAATATGCAAAAATATGCAATATAGAATTTGAACCCTAGCTCCAAGGAGGCATGATTCGGATAGAAAATTGGTTTTCAGTGACGTAGCTATTAGCAAATAGAATATGCAATTGCATAGGAATCCGGGCTCTAGTAATAATATAACAAGTGGAAAAGCCCGCCTTGGGCTGCTCCCCCTGCTCCGCCGAAGGCGAGCAATTGCAAATTTTTAAGGTTTTAAATTTCCCTCTCTGACTCAACTTCCTTTTATTCTGGCCAAGCAACGCCCTGTTAGGGACATGCAAACAGGGACAGGAAGTCAGCGGCTAGCGCCTTATATATATTAATGATAATGATTATTCATTAGGGATGGGATGTTTTTGAATCAATCCATTCCAAAAAATCTGATGTGACTGGTCGCTCAGAACTCAAAATTTTATTTTACCTTCGGTAATTGAAAGATATGTTCTGTGCTTGTCACACCAGATTTTTTGAGTGGCCAGATATTTATATAATTTCTATTTGTAAAGCGTGATTTAAAAATTACTTTTCTACAAACGATTGCCTGCTTTTCCAAATAACAGATATTTCGTGATGATGGCCAAGCTTCTTTTTTATCCACTGCCCTCATTTATTACTCTATTTTCTCAAAAATTGACCCTTCAACCTTGAAAAAATAGCACACTAATACTATTCTTGGAAACAGGGAATTTTCTTCAGTTTCAAATGGGTCTTTCATTATCTTTATGTCGAGACAAGGGGCGTCTCTGAGAATCGTTTCTGGCTAGGGACAAAAGGGCTGGAGAGAAGCTCGCTGAGTTGATTATCTATCTACCTATCTATCTATCTCTAACTCTTTAGCAAACACGCAAAGACGCTATACAATGGATGGTCATGCAATCAGCCGATACTAAAAGAAAATATACGAATCCAACTAACAATTGAAGAGGGGTGCTATTTTTGTTTTAAAAAATATGTTCATTAAAAAAAAATCGGAAAATTTTTAAATTGAATATCGGAGATAGACGAATAAGACAGAATCTATATATGAGTCGTCCATTTCCAAAAGTGTCTAGTTGCATCGGGAACAAATTTTCAGGAAACGAGAAAAACCTGTATTTTATAGAACTCAAGAGTTAATTTATGACTGTTATGTTTATAAAATCTGTAAATAAATTACGAACACAATTTACAAGGTCTTAGATCGGTATTATTTTCTATATAGCAGTAATAAACTGTTTTAATATACAGCTAGGCAGTTTTGGAAAAGTTTTTTTGTAATTAACAAGTTTTGGAATTGAACCTTTTGCAATTAGTGAGTTTTGGCACTGTAAATGCAAATAGTCAGTATCAATCAACATAGCAAAACAAAAAAAGAAAATTCATTTTCGTTTAGATTCTCTTTAAAATGTATATTTTCATTTTGGGGTTGAAATCTTATGAAGGACGCTTTACTCTTGTACTTCATAGGAAAGATAGGAGAAATGGTTGTCATGGTAACAAAATATAATTTTTACTTTCTCTTACCTATGTATATATGTAATATATATATAGAGAGAAAGTATTGGATTCATGTCAAAAATTCGATGTCGAGATTTTGATGGATCTTCACGTTTTGAGGTCCCCTGAATTCAAAAAAGTGGTTTTCGCGACATGGTCTGTCTGGTGGGTGGGTGGGTGTGTGGGTGGGTGGGTGGGTGTGTGTGTGTTCAATTTTAAGGATGAAGGAATTGAGCTATGAGGCTGAAATTTTATATTTAAGTTAAACACCCCCCGGGACCGGAAAAATAAGCTTTTAATCAAAATCGGCCAAAGATTACTAGTACTTTACTGATGCACTTTTTCAGTTTTTTTCGATTTTCTCAAAATTTGCTCCAACGATTTTTTTTTAAATTCAAAAATCAATTATTTTTCAGATGCTCTTTCAAATGTATATTCTCATTTTTGCAATTGAAATCTTCTGAAGACCACTTTACTCTTGTATTTCATAGGGAAGATAGGAGAAATGGTTGCCATAGTAACAAAATATAAATATTTTCCCATACTTATAAATTTTACATCTGAATTCATATATTCCGTACTGTCGGGAACTAAATATATGTAGACACAAAAAAATCTGGTGTGACAAGCACAGTACACAACTTTCGATTACCGAAGGTAAGAGAAAGTTGTGTGCTGTGCGCCAGTCACACCAGATTTTTTTTTTTTTGTTTTAAAAAAATTCACACTTTTTTCTCATCCACACTCACACACACATTCACACAGTCTTTTCGGCAACTCAGGCCATTTAAGACTTTAGACGATAACCGTTGTAATTAATATATATTGGGGGTTCAGGCATTTCTATTTAAGCCATCTGGTATCTAAATGGCTTAAATAAAATCATCGGATTACCTGGGTCCGAACCCGCGACGTTTGGTATAGGAGGTAGGCACGCCACCTACTCCGCCAAACTCGGGGGTAACAAAATATAAATATTTTCCATGTTTATAAATTTTACATCTTGCCCTCGGGGCTTGGTGTAGGGGTTAGAGTGCTAACCTCGAAAACCAAAAGTCGCGGGTTCGGACCCCAGGCTATCCGATGATTTTATTTAAGCCATTTGGATACCAAATGGCTTAAATAAGAATGTCTTCACCCCAATAGATATATTTAAAAACATACGAGTATTGTTACAAGTCTTAAATGGCCTAAGTTGCCGAAAAGACTGTGTGAATGAGAAAAAAGTGTGAATGTTTAAAAAAAAAAAAAAAATTACACTAGTAGAATAATAAAATTGTTAATTATAAAAATTTTTTTCAATAGGACAAACTATGGTCTTATTAAATGAGCTGACAATTGTGAGACATCTTAAGATAGTCATTTCTAATTTATTGACGAAATCGAGTCTCTCAAAAAAAAAAATTATTTGTCCTTTTTCAAATAAAATATATGCAAATGAAATGGATAATTTAATGCTTCAAAGTATTGTTTTGATCACAATACAAATTGAGAATTTTTTGCCAATATTTAGCCGATTGTATCCTATTATATTCTTTTACTGATTATAAAAACACCAAAATTCCTCAGTCAGCGCTATTTTCTGCTGTCAAAGCGATATTTTCCACCCTTTCTCTCTTTACCGTTCCTATCACTCTCTCGCTCTCTCTCTCTCTCTTCTATCTATGATTAAATTATTAATGTGGTTAGGTATTTTTTTTCAACATTATACAAATCACCAAAAATCTCATTTATAATATATTATTTTCATTTGTTTAAAATATAAATCCAATTAAAATGGCATGTTTTTATAAAATTGATACCACCATTATATTTATTTATTATTTTGAATCAATACACGTCGAGGGAAAAGAGAGCATCAATTCTTTTGAATAGATCCACGATTTGAAAGTAAAATATATCTATCAATAAAAATAAAAGAATGATGGGATTATTTGCTCGTACACTAAAAAAACGTCGAGTGAAAATTGCACTTAAAAAAGGTCAATTATTTTCGTAAGAAGGAAAAATGGAAATTTTTAAAAAAAATTCTAAAAAAAGATGAATTTTGTATAGGAAATTTTAAGAAAAAAGTTTAAAACAAGTTTCGATTTCGGTTACGATTTTGGTCGAAACTAGGGGCCAAAATTCGGTTTCAAGATGTAAAATTTATAAACAGAGAAAATGTTACTATGGCACCCATTTTTCCTATCTTTCATATAAAGTACAAGAGTAAAAAGTGTGCTTCAAAAGATTCCAAGGGCAATATACATTTTAAAGAGGATCTCCACCAGCACGAAAAGGGAAATATTTTCAGTTTTGGTTGGCAGGCTTCCTCACTATCTCCTGAGAAATATGAAAGCCCAGAAATTTTCT
>JAKCPI010006814.1:0-57421 GCA_023213315.1 Euborellia annulipes | reverse complement strand
AGGTAGATTACGATTTTGGTTTGAAATAATTTTCACATCATCGCTTTCTGTGGCAGTTGTAAATGTCCGGTCAACAGGCAGCTTACGATTGTAAGAAGGGGAAACATAAGGCATAAGTTCTGGGATATAATATAGATTGTTTTTATCAATAGGGACTTGGATATGGTTTTTAAACGAATCTGTCTCTGTCATGTCACATGAACTGACGTTATTACTTTGCAAAGCGGTTTCCAAAGGTATTGATGGTGGGAGATGGATTGGGGGGGGGGGGGGGGGGGGGAGCCTTCCCTTTTTTAATAAAAAAAAATCACCACTCCCCACTAAAAATTTTTAAATATAATAAAAAAATTCCTTTAAAAACTTTTGTTGATAAAAGACCGTTGGGGGGTCGGAAACCCCCTCAAAAAAAATGGTATTCGTAATTGCGTCAACCGAGTAGTCATTGGAGATGTTCGAGCTTGCATCTGCAATTAAAAGATCCCGTTTACTCGGAAAATACGGCTTCATTTCGCGAGTATTAAATTTGCCTATAATCTTGTTGTTTTGATTAACGATGGTGTATGATCCGCCACCATTTATCTCGTGGATAATATAAGGCCCTTCATACAATAAGAAGAATTTCTGACAGATCTTATCAGTCAAGGAGGATAGTTTGTTGACCCTGACTAAAACAAGGTCTTTCACTTGGTATGGTGGCCGAAATTTTTCAGTTTCAGTGCGCCTTCTATCAATTTTACGTTCATAGTGTTGAAGACGTTCCAAAGTTACTTGGATGGTCTTCTTTATATCAGTTGAGGCCACATTCTGATTTTTATAGATAGTCGTGAGAGGAGTTATGGGTTGTTTGTTATGATGGATCATGATAGGGGGTAATTGTGTAGTGTCATTCGGAACTGAATTCAAAAGCTCCTGGATGACATCTAAATAAGTATACCACCCAGTGTGATTGTTGTGGATATACGCCCTAAAGATCCTATTGATCTCCTTCATCACTCTTTCAACAATGTTGGCCCGTGGATTACGGGTTGAGACAAATCGACTTTCAATTTGGAGATTTGATAAAAATTCCTTCCATAATTTGCAATTAAACTGTGTTCCTACATCAGTTAATAGGGTCTTCGGTTTCTGATTGGTTTCTAAGTACTTAGTCAACACTCGAATGGAAGCCTTGGCAGTAATCTTCTTACTGGGGATTAACTGCACAAACTTTGAGAAGGCATCTTTAAACACGAATATATATTTGTAGCCATACTTGGACTTTGGGAGGGGACCATAAATGTCCACACTCACCAACTCATTTGGTTCATGGGCTGAGACATGAAACGTGCCTTCCGACAAATAGGAAGACGGGAATTTCGATTTCTGGCAGAGTTCGCAATGCTTGATGACCATCCGGACCGTTCTAGATTGGTGAGGCCAGTAGGTATCCTGTTGCAGGAACCATGCAATCTTAGAAGGCCCGAAATGTCCATAAAACTGGTGGTACTCCAAAGCCAACAATGATTCTAAATGCTTCGGTACCATGACTTGTATCGGGCGATTAGGATGAACGGGTTTACGAAATAGAACGTAATTTTGGGTGAAGAATTGGTCATAGTTACCATTAGCACCACATCTCTCAATGATTTCTTTTAGTTTCGGATCTTTAATCTGTTCACTAAGTGTCTTCTGAATGTATTTAGTTAACTGTGGTGAAAGAGGTTCTTGAACATTGGCAGTTGCAACTAACAATTCTTTGGTAGGTGAATAAGAACTAAAACCATACAATCGGGATAAAGTGTCTGCGACAATGTTGTCTTTTGCAGGTATATAAGTAATAGTCGTATTAAATTGTTGTAGATATTCCGACCAGCGGGACATTTTTGCAGAATGAACCAAGGTACTGTTCTGTAATGATAACAAAGACTTGTGATCAACCTTTAAAATAATAGGATACCCGAGTAAAATGGTTCGAAACCTCTTTAATGCCCAAACTACGGCTAACAACTCGAGTTCCGTGGCGGTATTATTTCTCTCGTATTTTGCCAGAGACCGACTTGCAAAAGATATTACTTTCTCGTCACCCTGAGCATCCTGTTGGACCAGAGCAGCCCCCAAACCTTTATAACTACCATCCGTGTAGAGGATAAAAGGTCGTGTAAAATCTGGGTACTTTAATGTGACATTCTTTAAAAATTGCAACTTACATTGCTTAAATGCCACTTCCAATTCATTGGACCATTTCCAACGTGGAGCACGTGCGGCTTCTCGAAGAGGAAGTGTGAAGGCAGAGCAATAATTGAGGAATTTTCTATAATAAGATACCAGTCCGAGAAACGACTTCAATTGCTTCCGATTCTTTGGCGATGGCCATTTATCAATTAATTCCAATTTTTCCGGGTCTGGTCTCACACCGTCAATTGACAAAAGATGCCCTAAAAACTTTACTTCCGGTAGAAAAAATTTGGACTTATTTTTATTAACGGTTACACCAAACTGTCGGAGTCGGATAAAAACTTGCCGTAGGTGGTGGATATGTTCCAAGAAATTAGAGGATGTAACAAGAATGTCATCCACATAATTCGTGGCAAATGACCGGACAGATGGTCCGAGAACATAATCCATAGCGCGGTTGAACGATGCAACACTCGTCTTCAGACCGAAAGGTAAGCGCTTGAAATGATAGGAACGACCTTCAAAGAGGAAAGCCGTGTACGGCATGGATTCTTGACTGAGAGCCACCTGCCAATAAGACTGCGTTAGGTCTATTGTACTTAACCAACGTGGCTGTCGGTCAGCCAGTAGAAGCTCGTCAGGGGGAGGGGGAACTTCCGGGCTGGTTTTCATTTTTGCATTCAGAAGGCGTGCATCAAGACACATACGAATAGACCCGTCTTTTTTTTACAACTGTCCTGAGAGGACTTACATACTCGGAATCCGACTTTTCAAGAATACCCCAACTAATATACTGTCTAATTTGTTCACGCAATGCTTCTCTGTGGGCTAGAGGAATAGGATATACGTGGGCCTGAAACGGGTGGGTATCATGTAAAATAATGTCATGAGTATAGCCTTGAATACAACCGGGAATTTCACTAAATAGGTCTTTGAAATCATCTATTAAGTTCTGGAATATTTGCAGTTCATAGTTTGAAAGAGTTTTGTCCGGAGAAGGTGTTGCCAATTGCCTAGATAATGGTGGCATATGGTCTTCCGTAGTACAGGCAAAAGCAAAAGATGCCCGAATTTTATCATAGGTGGGATCTGGTGCGGAAGTAATGGGAAAAATTTGACCTTGTAAAGTTAATTGAATTTTCTGACCAGAAAAATCAATCTTAATATCATTTGCACGAAACCAATCTATGCCGAGTAAACAGGGGATTTTTAAATTTGTTACTACTAAAAAGGTGGCTTCGAAAAATAAATCAAAAATAGCAAACTCCAAGTGGACGGCCTGTGTGATTTTTTGACTTCGTGCTCCAGCTACACCATGAATATATGTACCTTGAATACGGAGAAGACGGTAGTCGCATCCTGATGAAACAATCTCTAAGAACTGAGACTGGTCAATTAGAGAAATCTCACTACCCGTATCTAAAAAAGTTGGAACGACATTTGTATGGAATTTAACTTGAAGCCACATACATTTATTACTCACAGGATCGAACTTAAAGTTGGACTTGTCCGGGTAAGAGTGGGTCATTGAGGCACGGGCACGATTCAATCTCCCCCCTGATGACCATGACCCGCAGGGCTCAGGGGAAAATCGTTTCCCGCGTCTTGGTTATCGTCATATTCCTGACTAGAATAGACCATAGTAGATGCCACAATTCGAGGGGCTGGAGGAGCGGAAGGCTCGCCTCGTGAAGTCTGGAAAGAAGAGGGTTGTAAATTGCGGTAATTTGGATTTTTCGAACGAGGAGCCGGCTGTGCTGACGTGAATTGACGGTTGTTTATTTGTGGTGAACGCGAGGATGATGGCGGTGTTTGATGCGTAGAGGGTTGGGATGGCGAATTGGGGATCTGTCGCTGAGAATCCTCAAACTTGTTTGTTACCGGGTTGATGTTTGGGTTTGAACTATAGGTGTCGATGTCTTTAAGTAGATTATGAATTACAGAAAATTCTTTAGGCGCCGTAACTAATTGGATTCTAGTATGGTAGGGTAATAATTTAATTAGTTCGAAAATAAGGGTTTGTTCATCTTTCTCGTATTCCAATTTGCGACACCAATGATAACGCTGTCGAAATTGTAAGGCAAGAGAGCGGACTTTTCCTGAATCAAAAGGATGTAGAAGACAAGTATAACGAACCTGTCGTTGGACATCGAGTCCCCAAAACTTGTCTTTAAAAGCTTTAACCAAACTGGGAAAAAGAGGATAGTCCATCTTATTTTCGTGTATCCATTTCAATGCCTTGCCACTAACACAATACAATAGCGTGTGTATGCGCAGACTCTCTGGCACGGCCTGTTCCGAAATGAACTTCTCGATATTTTCAATAAATTCTAGGGGGTGAGGCTCATTTAGGTCAACAGAACCAGAAAATCGATCCAAGTGTGCACATCTCTTTTGTATTTCGGTTAAAGATATCTGATTGGCGGGACAGATAGTATGACTACATACCGAGGCAGTGGTATTTATATTTGATGAAAGGGTGTTTTGATGCAGAGTCAGATCTTTTTGTAATTCATTAACTGTATGTTTGTGTTGGTTGAATTCCTTGACCAATGTTTGATATTGTGTTGTCCAATCCATGTGCGCTTTTTGAACTTGTGAACCTACGTCCAATAGAGTTTGTTGCTGTTTCGTAATTAGTTGTTGTTCTAATTGGTCTGTTTTATTTTCCAGGTTATCAATACGTTTTTGTTGAGAATCAGTTACCGCTTCAACTTGGAGATGTCTTAATTCAATTTGTTTAACTTGTGTTTGAGTTTGCTGCAATGTGTCAGCCATCTGTTTTAATTGTTGTGATAGACTAATTTTTGTTTCTTTGAATTCAAAAGAGAGTTTTTCATTCTGTTGTTGTATGGTTTGGAATTGTTGCGTATTCTGTTGATGAATAGTCTGGAACATCTGAATGACCGATCTCTGCCAGGTTTCAATGTTTGTGGGAGGCTGACTGACTAGGGGTTCAGTTGAAGGGATTATGTTCGAGTCGAGGGAAGGATGGGGTTGGGTATTTTCATTTTCCTCATCCCGAAGGGGAACTGTTAAGTGAGGTTGAATTTGCCTATCACTTTCGTTGAGTTGAGGTGTGTTTGATGTGCTTGCTTCTTGCCTCACACCAGTGGGAGTGAGAGGATTGAGTTGACTTTCCATGGCTGTAGATTGGGCCTGTGGGTAAACAAATGATGGAACACTACGAGATCGTAAATCCCTAGGCATGTCGGAGTGCAATTCTGATTTAATAGAGGATTAAAGAATTGATGTACTATATTTATTTTAATATTAATCTTGGTTTAGATCATATAATGTCATCACCAGTCCCATCATTGAATAAACCCCAAAATCTTCCAAATCCCATCTAATGCCTATCCCAGCATCTCCACCATATAACCTTATTTTGCCCAAATCGCGGGTGGGGATAAGAGAAAACAAGGACCCCCTAATGGATCAACTGAGAGACCTGATCGAAAAGGTGGATTTAAAGGAATTCCTACAGATTATAAAAGATGTTTCGATTTATCAGTTAATAGATCTAGTTAATGATTAGTTATAATTGTATCTGCTTCGTCTTTTATATTGAATTATTATCGTTGTTGGGCAAGAATAGGTGTAACTCTTTATCGTGGGAGTACAGTTTGCTATGCTGAGTCTATCGGGTAGGACTTGTATAGGAAGATTTTGAGAAATGTCTTTTGGCTGAAAGAGAAAGTTCAAATTTAAACATGAAAACAAACAAATTACTAAAAAAAACTTTAGTTTATTTAACAAGCAATTACGGGCTTCAGATTTATTCAAAAAAGTCAACTTTTTTTATTGATTAGTTTTATTGAATTAGAAAATAAAAAAATCAAAAAATCAAAACGTTTGGTGTGAATTAATAAAAATTCTTTTTTATTTTGTTTTAATCAAATTGACAATAAGGATTAAGAATATATTTATAAAGAAAATTTTTTTTTTTTTTTTTATTTTAGGAATATTTAATAGAAATATCTTATTATTATTAGTTAATTATCTTATTATTATTAGCTGATTGAATAAATTTTAATTTTATTTTTTTTTTTGTTGGTTTAAAATTATTCATGAAAGTTTTTATTTCTTTTTGTGAGCTCAATTTATTGTCTTAAAAATCATTTAAAGTTCATATTAATGCTATATGCTAATGCTTGCAATTGCAATAAAAATTGATATAGTATTTTTACTTGTTGGATGGGATCCCACCTTCTCCTTCGAAACGCCACGTCCTCTTGGGTGATGATGGTGATGTTTCTTTTAGTTGTCAAGATGAAACCGCGTACCATGGAAAGACGACACCACCCGATGGTCCAGTATATGAGGTCTCGGAGGTGCAGTCAATAGAGCAAGAAAATTTTTCCAGCTGCTTTGTGTTATAGAAGTCGTTTTTTTTTTTTTTTGTAGGTGAACTAATAATTCTTGAAGATAAGATATAGATTGTTTTTTTTTTTTCTTGATAATGCCTTCCAAGCGATCGGTACTTCTGTACCTCTTGGTATTATTACAAATTTTTTTTTTTTTTTAAAGCTATCAACAGCTGACTTGCCAGTCTAGAGCATAATAATCTTTTTTTCAGAAATTAGTTTTTTTTTTAATAAAAAAAAATTTCTCTTTTTTTTTTTTTTAAATATAATTCTTTCTAATTATATCATTAATATTAAAAATAATACATCATTTTTTTTTTTTTTAAATTCAATATGATTAAAACAAAAAAATAAATCAATAAAAACTGACATAATTTTCATATATCTTTACAAGGTTAATTTCGAAATGGCTTTGTTTATGAATTGCTTCTCTTAGGAAGTGGCCAAAATTTCTACCTGTTCGTCTCTAGAGTATATTCGACCGTCGGGCCCATCTAGAGGTCCAATCTCAGACCTTCGACCACGTAGACGTCTGGCCATCTTCCATAGTGATCCTGAGGTGGGGGTTTAGGTTTTCCAGTTAGCGAAGCCAGAGTTGATGTCTCCAAAGAGCCCTTTTTGCCGAACTAGGAAAGATAATTTGTTTAGCCATGGCCGAACTTTAGGTTGATGTTTTTGGTTCCAGACTTTTCGTACTTAGTTTTTTAACTTGATTAAATTTTGAATATCATGAGGCATCGGTTGGAATGGGAAGGTAGATTTAAGGAAAAAAAAATGAAAAATTTAATTATATAACAATTTTCATTATTTTTCATTTGAGAGATTTTTTTATTTAATTATTTTAATTAATTAGCTTTAATTTTTCAAAAACAAAACTCTGTTTTTCAATGGGCAAATTCTGCATTTTCTGGAATTTTTTGCGCCTCCACTTTTGAGAATTTGCGGACCCGAGTATTTTTCCTGGACTCTCCATAAGCCCTCTATAAGGCTACAAAATTTTGTTTCAAAATTCCAACGGAAATTTTGTCAAACAGAGAGTGACAGACTTTCACTCCACTATTATACCCAGTATATAGGCTATATAGAGGAGAAGAAGAAAGATTGTTTTTACTTTCTCTTACCTATGTATATGTCGTAGACAGATCGTGAAATTAGACAGTTCATGAACTGTCTAGACATTTCATGAACTGCAGCCAGATCGTGTAATGGTCAAACAGTTACATGATCTGGCTAAAAATTTTAGACAGTTCATGAAATGCAATTGGGCCTTAGACAGATCGTGTAATGCTCGAGAATTACATGAAATGTCTAAATTTTTTAGGCAGTTCATGAACTGCCCTAACAGCAGTTTGCCGATCGTGTACTGTTTGTAATTTAATGCAATAAATCTAAAAAAAAAAATTTATTTTTTTCGAAAATCAAAAAAAGGGCTTCTATAAGTTGTTGACATTTTAAATAGCTTTAATTAAAAAAAAAATTGAGGTAAATAGCTTCAAATTTGGCCGCTGGAATCTCCCAAAATTAGAACCCCGAGACCACCACCTTAACTCAAGATTTACAAAGTGAGGAAGATTTGAAAAATTTATTTTATTTTATTTTTTTTTTTTTTTTTTTTTTTTTTTTTTTTTTTTTTTAAGTAAAAAAAACATTCACACTTTTTTCTCAATCACACTCACACTCACACACACATTCACACAGTCTTTTCGGCAACTTAGGCCATATAAGACTTTGACGATAACCGTTGTAATATATATTATCTATTGTGGGTTCAGGCATTTCTATTTAAGCCATCTGGTATCCAAATGGCTTAAATAAAATCATCGGACTGCCTGGGTCCGAACCCGCGACGTTTGGTATAGGAGGTAGGCGCGCTACCTACTACGCCAGACCCGGGGGCTTGGAAAATTTAGTAATCGATAATAATAATAATATTGAAAAAAATTGACTTTTTTCGAGATCTTTATTTGCTTTACAAAGAGTACACACGATCGGCAAAACTGCTGTTAGGCAGTTCATGAACTGCCTAAAAAATTTAGACATTTCATGTAATTCTCGAGCATTACACGATCTGTCTAAGGCCCAATTGCATTTCATGAACTGTCTAAAATTTTTAGCCAGATCATGTAACTGTTTGACCATTACACGATCTGGCTGCAGTTCATGAAATGTCTAGACAGTTCATGAACTGTCTAATTTCACGATCTGTCTACGACATATATATGTAATATATATATAGTGAGAAAGTATTAGATTCATGTCAAAAATTCGATGTCGAGATTTTGATGGATATACACGTTTTGAGGTCCCCTGAATCCAAAAAAGTGGTTTTCGCGACATGGTCTGTCTGTCTGTCTGTGTGTTCACTTTTAAGCATGCCCTTTTTAGTATTTTTAATGTAATAAGAATTATTTAATAGCAATTGTTTTTTTCTTTTTTTTTGAAATATTCTCTCCGGCGACTGTATTTTACTCAGGCTAATACTTCAATACAAACTGCGGTGAATCGTTTCCCCCGCCCATTTACCGTTTCAGAAGCCTTCCTGACAGTCTTCGGTAATCTAATTTTAATTATTCGCCTCGTTCAACTTAATTTAACGCTCGCGCCAGCTATAAAAAAAAAAAAAAACTCCCCAATCCCGTTCTTTCTCTTACCTCTATATATGTTAATATATATAGAAAGTATTGGATTCATGTCAAAAATTCGATGTCGAGATTTTGATGGATATACACGTTTTGAGGCCCCCTGAATCCAAAAAGGTGGTTTTCGCGACATGGTCTGTCTGTGTGTGTGTTTGAGAACAAAATATCTCAAGAACGAAAATAGCTAGGAGGTTGAAATTTTTTATGTAATTTAGGCACCCCCATGGGACGTGACACGAAGCTTTTGAACAAAATCGACCAAAGAGTACTAGTACTTTACTGATGCACTTTTTCAGATTTTTTCGATTTTCTCAAAATTTGCATTTGCAACGATTTTGATTAAAATTCAAAAATCAATTATTTTTTAGATTCTCTTTAAAATGTATATTCCCATTTTGTTATTGAAGTCTTTTGAAGACCACTTTACTCTTGCACTTCATAGAAAAGATAGGAGAAATGGTTGCCATGGTAACAGAATATAAATATTTTCACATATTTTGAAATTCGAATGTACCGTACTGTCGGAAACTAAATACATGCCGACACAAAAAAAATCTCGTGTGACAAGCACACCATATTTTTTTCTCAAAATCGACGCCAAATTTAACATTTGTAGGTGTCCTATCTAATATATATATGAAATTTTCTTTCTAACTCTAATCTATCTTGCTCAATTAACCGCCAACTTGGCAACAACGCACTTGTGTTATCATTTTATATCCCCCCTTTGCCCGAGGAAAATTAATTACAATTAATGTCAGTAACGAAGTTGGAATGATTTTCTATGTATAAACTTGGTCCGGCGGCCCTGGCTGCTTTTCTAATCGTTGAACATTATCTCCCTCTCTCTCTCTCTCTCTCTCTCTCTCTTCTCTTGTACCTCTATCTTAAGATTAAAACAAAAGTTTCAACTCTGCGAGGAAAGGGGAGAGCGAGATAAAAAAAAAATAAACCTCACATTTAATCACTATCTTAGTAAAATAGTTTTTTTTGTTTTTTTTAATCATTTAATCTTTATTATATTCACAAGTAAGTTAGTTCTATTAAACTTTTCGGAACATATTTTTCTCTTTTTTCGCCATATTTCCTAAAAAGCGAATTTTTTTTTTTTTAAATTAGGTCACATGATGTTTATCTAAACGCTTTTGGACTTGGTGAAAAAAAAAAAAATTAAATTAACTTAGTTTGGAAACTTTTTTTTTTCTTTTCAATTAAAAAACAAAAAAAAAAAAAAATTATTCCTTTTCATTGAACTTTTGAAAAATAGTTAATTTCAATTTTATAAATAATACATTTTCCCTTCTTTTTTTTTTATAGTCTTTTTAACCACCCCGAGGTAGGGGGGTGGAAATTTATTATCTACCTCCATTTTCATTATTTTATTCGCAACTATAAAAAAGGTGTGAGATATTTTCAAAGTCATAAATTGTTATTTGATGTTGAAAAAACAACGAAATTAAAACTTATATGATAAATTCAGTTTTTTTTTTTTTTTAAGTAATCATGATTTTATATAACGATTGTTTTAATTGTTTTCTTAATTTATTCCTGTGGGGGTCCCAGGAAAGGAGACGAGGGTTTGAAAGGGGATGATTTCGTTTCGAATTCAAAAATCTGGTGCGACTGGTCGCACAACTTTCTCTTACCTTTTTAGTCTGGACTTGCCACTGGCTTTGTGTCGAGATATATTTAGTTTCCGCCGATATATGAGACCAGAACGGCCTAACCCACATTTCAAAACTTTTCAATGGCAAAATGAGAATATACCTTTTAAAGAGCGTCTAAAAAATAGTTGATTTATGAATTTTAAACAATATCTATCGAGTGTGGAAGTGGCTGTGATTAATATCTCAGAAGAATGAAACTCCCAGATATTTGCGACGTTTCGGTCGAAATTTATTAGACCATCATCAGGCAATCAGGCTACAATAGATTTTTTATTCATAATTAACATTATTATTATTATCGAATTGTACTCGAGTTCGAACCCGGCTTACCGCACAAATTCAACCAAGTCGAGCGTCTCTACTGGGGGAATGGAAATATAATCCTCTCCAGTTCCAGGCACCTAGGGCCTGAGGGATGGGCATGAACCATTCCTAGATTGATCCTTGCACCCGGAGGGTGTACGGGGAGCACAATAGATCTATAAGGTCGCAGTACATAGAAGCCCCAGAACATCAAATCAATCAAACATTATTAACAGTTAAAACATTACAATGGCTGTTATTTTTTATTTTTACTTACAGTTGTCGTATGTAAATTTATATAAATATATTTGTGCATATGTTGTTCTGGACTTGTTAAAAAATATTAATTTTGCTATTAGGCAATTTTAAAAAAATCTAAAAAAAAAACTCAAAAGTACATCAGTAAAGTACTAGTACCTTTTGGCCGATTTTGTTCAAAAGCTTCCTGTCACGTCCCAGGGGGTACTAACTTTTTCAACCTCCTAACTCTTTTCGTACTTGAGATATTTTGTTCACAGGCAGACAGACAGACAATGTTGCGAAAGCCATATTTTTTTATTCAAAATCATCGAATTTTTGACATGAATAGTTTCTCTCTCTGTATATATTACATATACCTATATACAGTGGCGTGACGTACACCTCCGCGAAACCCGCGATGCGGAGAGGCCCCAGGTCTTAGGGAAGGGGGGGGGGGGCGTGGCCGGGATATATTCTTTTGATATATATATTTGCTTTTTTTTGGTGCACGGAAGCACCTCGGGTAAATAAACAGGGATCCCGATAGAAATTTCAAATAATAATAATAATCAGTATATAGGTAAGAGAAAGTAAAATAAAATAAATATAATAACATAATAATTCCTCAATATTGGGTGATTGATATTGACTGTTCTTTTCAAATAATACAAGACATACTTTATTGACCGCTAAATACTTCTTAAAGATGATATACCAGAACAACCTTCTCCTTTTATTGAATACTACAGTAGTATAATAGCAATTGTTTGTACACGGCCTTATTAAATTATGGACTTGAACGATACTCATTAATTAAATACGATATACCATATATGTGGTGGTCTAGCCATGTTTTTTTATACCATCTGGTTTCCAAATGATTTAAATAAATGTTCAGATCCGAACTCGTGTTGGTATTAACTTATCTTTTTTAACTAATTCTTTTATATGACGTCAAAACAAAAGAGAGAAAGGTGAGTGGCTTTTCTTGGATTGTTTCCTAGCTAGGAATAAATATTCAGGAGTTTAGAGATTGGATATAAAGTAGGCCTAACTCCCTGGGTTCCGATAGATAGATAGGGTTTAAGTTCCTTCCCTCTATTTGAAGGGAATGTTTACATGCACGAAAATACCCAATGACAAATACACGGACCTCCTTATTGCTGGACCAATCTGATGAAATAAAATTTGAAAATTTTTACTTTCTCTTACCTCTATATATGTTAATATATAGAGAGAGAAAGTATTGGATTCATGTCGAAAATTCGATGTCGAGATTTTTATGGATATACACGTTTTGAGGTCCCCTGGATCCAAAAAAGTGGTTTTCGCGACATGGTCTGTTTGTGTGTGTGTGAACAAAATATCTCAAGAACGAAAAGAGCTAGGAGGATGAAATTTTATATTTAAGTTAGGCAGCTCCAGTGGACGTGACACTAGGCTTTTGAACAAAATCGACCAAAGAGTACTAATACTTTACTGATGTAGTTTTTCAGTTTTTTTCGATTTTCTCAAAATTCTCTCCAACGATTTTGATTCAAATTCAAAAATCAATTATTTTTTAGATGCTCTTTAAAATGTATATTCTCATTTTGCCATTGAAATTTTCTGAAGACCACTTTACTCTTGTACTTCATAGGAAGGATAGGAGAAATGGTTGCCATAGTAACAAAATATAAATATTTTCCCATACTTATAAACTTTACATCCCCCCGGGGCGGGTGGGGAGGGGGTAGTCCCCCCCCTCCCCACCGCCCGGGGCGGGGGCCGGGGGGGCCGAGGCTTTTATTTAAGCCATTTGGATAACAGAAGGCTTAAAAAAAAAGGCCTAAACCCCAAAGACTAACCTCTCCATCGATTGTTTTCAACAAAGTTTATGAAAGACGTAAAAGAGGAAAAAAGTGGAAAAAAGGGGGGGAGGGAGGGGGGGGGGGAGAGAGAAGAAGGAGAAAATGTTTTTTTTTTTTAAAAAAAAAAAAAACTTTACATCTGAATTCAAATGTTCCGTACTGTCGGGAACTAAATATATCTCGACACAAAAAATCTGGTGTGAAAGAACAGAACACAACTTTCGGTTGCCGAAGAGAGTTGTCACACCAGATTTTTTCAACGTACACCTTTAGAGAATTTTTTCAAGTCCTTTCGGCATATTAGGCCATATAGACTTATAAGAATTCGATATATATTGAATATTGGACACCAGGCACATTTTGTATCCAAATGATTTAAATTGGAATGCATGGATGCAAACCAATGCAATGCCCTTTGACTTTTAGTGTTTATACAATATTGACATTTATCACAATCTCTAACTTTTTTGTATGCTGATTCAGACGAGTTTTTATTCAAATTAAATTGACTTTGCAGCTTCTTCGCCTAGGACGGATGTTCGGGCAAAAAAAATTTATAATTTTTGACCTAATATCCGTCTGTAAAATCAATTTAATTTGTACAGTGAGGGACAATATTAAGTCCCACCCATGCGTTTTCTATTTGTGATTATTTCATTATTTTTATAAAAGAAAATTAAAATCTTTATTGGAAATTTTCTAGGTTTGAACCATGAAAGTTTCCATTAAAAAATATATAATATTTTTAAAAAAAACAATGAAATAATCACAAGTAGAAAACGCATGGGTGGGACTTGATATTGTCCCTCACTGTACAATCTCTAGCATTGGGGGGGGGGGGGGTTATTTATGAGTCAGGATGAGCCACCGGAAGCGGGCCGAGCAGGCTAGTATCCTCTAATTATTTATATGTATTTATTATAAAAACATAGAGAAAGAAAAGCCCAAATGTTGATAATTAATTCTTTAATGAAATGCAAATATTTCAACTGGCTCATTACCAATCATCATGATCCTTTAAATTTAATGATTACACTGAAGATGATTTATAATGAACCACTCGAAATATTTGCATTTCATTAAAGAATTAACTAACGCATGACCTTTTTTTTTTTTTTCTTATTCTCTCCTTTACTAAAATAGCTATTTGAACAAATTTTGTTCTGTATGTTTTAAATAAATAAACATCAAATAATTTATTATAAATCTGGTATGACTGGTCGCACTGCACACACATTTCTCTTACCTTCGCTAATTGAAAGTGGAGTTGACACACCAGATTTTTTGTGACCTCATATATTTAGTTCCCGACAGTATATTTATATTTTGCTACCATGGCAACCATTTCTACTATCTTGCCTATGAAGTACAAGAAAAAAGGGTGCTTTAAAAAAAAATCATTGTGTGGTTTTATGAAACCACGATGCAAGTGAAACTTTTTTTCGGACCGTAGGCGTTTAACTGAAAATTTTCAGAAAATTATTCAATTAAGGGTATTAAAATCGCGTTTTTAATCTTAACTTAATAATTGGAAAATGGGAAATCAATAGAGGCATGTTAAAAACTGAGAACAATATTTATTTAGTAATTGAAGATTTGAATCATTTTAAATTATATTTTATCAATTTAAAAATTGAATAATTAAATCTCACAATTATTTTTTTATAATTCGTCATATATATTAAATTTCAACTTTCCTATCTTTGTTGTCCCTTATCATGTTGCGAAGACTATACCTGCTAGAAAGTGGAGGCGAGCTTTTTTTTTCTTATATAATACATAGGCCCTTTTAAAAATTCCAGAATTTTTTGTGTATAATAAATTTCCAAATATATATTCCTGGGGTTGGGCGTCGACGACTACATTAAGGGGCTTTCCGGGCCAAAACGAATGTTACAATTATGTATTCTACATTCCTATGTTTATGCATTGAAATTAATATTAATAAACTCCGTGGCTTTACATTAAATGCAAGCCAGAGACACGCCTATAAATCATAGATAAAATAAGAAATGAGTTACTCTTATTTAAGGGTTAACTTAATTAATGCAGTAAACAGGTAAAATATTTTGAATTAAAAAAAAAAAAAATTCAAATTTATTAGCTTGCTAAAAATCAACATTTTTAACACTTAACGAAACTCATTTGTCAACATGAGAACTTTTAGCCATAGGCTCAAGTTAAAACATTATGTAGATTTATATATGGGGCCTTCAGCGCCAGAATTCGTAATAATAGAAAAATGATGTTTAAAAAATCTTCATTACCGAAAAAGATCTTGAACAAATAAAAAGAACATCACAAATTATTTGACAATTATTTTCAACGCATCCGTTGCAAAAAATCTGGTGTGACTGGTCGGGCAGCACACAACCTTCTCTTACTCTTTGGTGGTGTACTATGGGTGTCACAGCAGATTTTTTGTGTCGATGTGTGATATATTTAGTTGCTCTTAGCACTTTAGTTCCAAACTTGACCACGTGATGATTCATAGATGGCGCTGAGCTACGAATGCTTCCACATCAGTAAAGTGTACTTCAAACGATTTCCACGAAAAATTTCACTGATATACTTTTTAAAGAGCATCTAAAAAATAGTTCATTTATGATTTTTAAACAAAATCGTTGCAGCGAATTTTGAGAAAATCGAAAAAAACTGAAAAAGTACATCAGTAAAGTACTAGTACTTTTTGACCGATTTTGTTTTAAAGCTTATTTTCACCCATTGGGGAGGTGTCTAACTTAACACTCTGCGGGCGGTGGAGTCATATCGACCCCAATCCACTTTACAAACACGCTTAAAATTTTAACTATTATATTAGGGTATCTGAAATTTTATGACTTTTCCTATTTTAAAGACTACTA
This sequence comes from Euborellia annulipes, assembly GCA_023213315.1. Taxonomy (NCBI): domain Eukaryota; kingdom Metazoa; phylum Arthropoda; class Insecta; order Dermaptera; family Anisolabididae; genus Euborellia; species Euborellia annulipes. Next base: position 41,337 of record JAKCPI010006814.1, on the reverse strand, counting down.
TAAATTAATGTATTGTTTGATTTTTATTTTTTCTTTCCATTTGGCGAAAATAAACAATATTACCGAAAAAGACGGCTGGGGTTAAATTATACCCCATCTTATATTTTACTTATTTTAATTATTTAAAATGTATATTTTATTACATATTATTACATTTTATTTCTTTGTATATTCTTTTATTTATTTATTTTTCAATCAGCTCATACCAAGCTTGAATAAGCTATATCTTAGAATAATTCATTCATCGGTGTGTGTTGGCTTAGGCCAAGTGATTATTTCATTGGATAACATATTCTATAATGTCAAGTCGAAATAATTTGAGTAATGAGGAGATACTGCGTCTTTTGGAAGATTTTGATCGGAATCTTATGATTCCAGTGAATCTATAGATGATAATGAACCGAACATAAATATTAGATTCAACTCCCGGACTCGCCGATAAACATTACCGACGATGGGGTCTTTTTTACCCCAGCCGTCCTCAACGGATAGAGCTTTTGTCCGCCCGCAGAGTGTTAAGGTTGTTCGGACATTAAAGCACTTTGGTAGATTAAAAGCTAATTTTTTAATATGTTATTAATCACTATCAAATACGTATAAAATAAAATTTTGAAGCAGATCTGACACAGGGTTATCGTGTAATTAATTTTTAAAAAATTGAAATTTAACATGTAGCCTATGGGGAATAACGACGAAATTCACACATATCGAATTATATAGGCATCTGTGCAAATGATACAAAAACAAAAAAACTTACATTTTATTAATTCACTTCCGAGGAATATGTTAAAAATAAAATCAAAAAGTTTCTGCCGACCGCTTTTAAAGATATTTTTAACAAGAAAGTCAAAAAAATTCTCCAAAATGACAGTCGCTAATATTTAAAAATAATGAATTCTCGAGAGTCAGACCAGCCTGGCAACGTCGCATAGCATAAGTGTCTTATCTCTATGTCAGATACATTTTTTTTTTCAATTTTACAATATTTTTTCTCGCAAATCGTCCATTGTGTTTAAACTGATTTGCATTAAACATTGTAATATATTAAATAAAATAAAATTTAAGGCGTTTAAGATTTAAAATAGATAGTTGATGAATGCAATGTTGCCAGTTCTATATTACGTGAAAAACTGCTCGAGTCAAAAGTCATTCATTTATTATTTTTGGTAATTAAATTATTAACTTAATACAATTATAAACTCTGATAGGTCACGACTAAATTATAATAAGGAATTTTGGCATTCAAATTTTTAATTTTATTTAAAAAAAAATTTAGATTCTATTATGACTTACGATGTACTATCCGAACAACCTTAAATATAAAATTTCAATCTCGTAGCTCTTTTAGTTTCTACCAACCAACGTTTCGGACACGTCCTTCCTCAGGACAATCGGTAGTTAGTAAAATACAGATGGGATACTAACTACCGATTGCCCTGAGGAAGGATGCGATTTGCGTCCGATTCGTCGGCAATCGAAATTAAAATATAGGGTAAGAGGTAGTAAAATTAGATAAAGATTGATTAAATTTTTGTCTGATTTCTTTCCTGGCATAACCTTTTAAAAATCTAATAATAATTTTATTTTTAAGAAAAAAATAACAAAAATGGATCTTTTTTCGGTCAATCTTTATTTAATGAAAAGTATTACGAATGTTTGTAATTTTATATGTAGGTGACCCGTAGTTCAGGGAGACGGGAGTGGGGGTGGGAGTGTCTCCGTGCCGCCTATAAAAAAAGTAAATGATTAATTTTTAGTTTGTATATTAAAAGATTTTTCCGGAATTCAAATATGTACAATGATATTGGAGGTGGTACATATACACAAATATATATCTACGTGAAGAGAGTGAGCGGATTTGAGCCCCGGGTGAGATGACCTCAAGTGCCGTCCAATCTTCCTGCCCCTTGCAGATTTAGCTAATAAACGAATTTGCTCCAGGATAGGCGACGATAAGTTTCGGTGGCAATTAATTCTAATCCGCAGGTGCGTTACGGTCGTCCCGACCAGGCTCGTTCACTGTCTTCTTCTATTCTTCCTTCCGCTCGCTCTCGCTCGGCCTCCCCCTCACTCTCCCACCTCTCTCATACCAATTCCCCCCCCCAGCAATCATTATTTGGTACAAAACAAAAATGACAAAAATTATTAATCAATTCTTAGATTGGAATTATCTTCAGACTATTTTATTTTTATGATTTTCCTCTTCTATCCTGACCATCCTGTAAATAGGAGATTTTTCTCTTTGATTTGTTCTTTTAAATTTTAGTAAAGTCTAATAATTTTCCCCCCTTTGAATAGTCATCGCCTCCCAATCGCCCCCTAGTTATTTATTGCCCCCCTGATATCCCAAATCGTCCAATTGGGGGCGATTGCCCTCAGGGTTAGGAACCACTGAACTAAAAAATATTGGATATAATTTAAATTCAGCTCCTCAGTTTCCTTATTAAATTGCAAAAAGTTTTTTTTTTAACCATTTTCTTCTTAAAATAAACTAGATTGTTGATTTTATTAGACTTTTTAAATTTTATTAAAATAACATAAAATCTATTAAAGAAAGAGAGAGAGAGAGAGAGAGAGGAATTTCCAAACAACAAAAACAACAAGCACCAACTAAAAGCAAAACAATTGTCCCAGGAAATGGTCGACTTCAGAGCCGCCGCCATCTATTTATTTCCCACTTGACCTTTTTTTTTTTTTTTTTTCTTTTGGTCCATTAATGTTTCTATTTCACGTGAGTTTTCTGTTCAATCAACGAGTATGCCAAAAGTTGGACTCTAAGAAGAAGAAGAAGGGTGTTCTTTTTCTCTCACCAACCAACTCTCCTCTCCGACGTCAACTCTTCTTTTTTTTTTCAACCCCCCCCAAAAAAGAAAATAATAAAATCCAGCCGAGTGGAAAAAAGCACGCGCGTCGATCGCTTGAGAATTTAGTGCAACTTTTATATATTTCCGCTTCTATTCTTGGGGGGAAAGAAGTTAAACAGCTTCTGGCATCCATCATCGGGAACGACAGCCAAGTCTTTACTTAAAATAAATGGCCGTTTAATCAAATTGTCTTATTTATCAATATGCTTCCTCTATGCGAATTAAATGTAGAATTTTTTCAAGAAAATTGAAATTTTTTGTTCATTTAAGTTTTCAAAATCCCCCCCCCCCCCTTCTTCTATTATGAAGGACATTTTTCTGCTCCCGTCAACTGTATTATAATAAATACAACCACAAATCTAGAAGAGATGGAAAGATCGATTCTACTTTAGTCAAGAATCGATCTTTTACTGAAAATAATCGATTTTTTTATAGAATATTCTTTTATAAAAATATTGAAAACAATATTTGTGTGTTGTATTTAATAAAATGGTTATATAATTTATAAGTCTTAAATAAATATATTTAATATTTACTGACTAATCTCCTAAGCACGAGTTATAGAGTTTTTAAAAAGTCGACTTGAAAGTCGAAAAGTCAGAAATGATTAATCGATTTCGAGAATCGAAAATCGACTTTTCAAACGCCTTTTCCATCCCTAAAATCAAGGATATTTGGATACCAAATGGCTTAAATAAGAATGCCTGGACCCCTAATATATGTATATTGCTCAATAACGGATATCGTAAATGTCTTAAATGGCCTGAGTTGCCGAAAAGAAGGGGGGGGTTGAGAGGGAAAAAAAAAAAGTGGGGGGGGTGAAAAAAAAAAGTTTTCATTTATGATAAAAAATTAATTTGTGAAATAATTTATTTGTTTAAGTAGCTACTACTTCCGGTTTTCAGATTTAATCCTAATGTTGATACAGATCTACGATGTATAAGAAATGCATAACAAATTTCATTAATCTCGCTGCTTGTGTTCTTAAGATCTCGTATTCAAACACACACATAATTCCAAAAAATATTTTTTTTTAGACTCAGAGTCTATGAAGAACCATCAAAATTTAGACTTTGGATTTTTGACGATAACAATACTTACGTGTTAGAAAGTAAAAATACGAGAAAGTAAAAATTGTTTTATGAATTTGAATCAGAGCCAATTTTGAAGAAATCGGAAAAATAAAACTAAAATATACATCAGTAATGTTTTGTTTGGTCAACTATATCCAAAATCTTCATGTTGCCTTGTCAAAGAGGATAGAGATAAAGATAGGTGGAAACGCCCAAGGGCCACCAGGGTATGTGTGAGATAGTGTGTGCTGCTTGGCAGAAGGGGTACCTCCACCTAAAAAAAAAAAAAAATGAAATTTCTATCCTCTTTTCGTTCTTGAGATTTTGTTACACAAATCATTTTTTGGAATAAACAATTTTCTTATTTTTCTCTTTTCGGATAGTAAATTATGGTAGTTGATCCAATTCGGTGTATTAATAAACCATGTCCGAATTTCAATACTAATCCTCCAGAGTGCAGCAGTTCCTTAATGAAAAAAAAAAAAAAAATCTTGAAATCCAAAAACCTGAATATAAAATTTAACTAATGTGTCTAGATAAAGGATAATTTGCTGAGATGTAAAATAAATAAATGTTGTATATTTACTTTGATTCATTTTTTTCTCAAAAGAGTAAAAAGTGGACTTGGCTCACTTTTGCCCTCAATCCCTCATATATAGATAAGAGAAAGTAAAAATAATTACGATGCTTATTTTATGATCTTGAATATAGGCCTACGTAGGCTCAAAGCTAAACGCTGATTTAATAAATAATAGACTCTCAAATATCTTGAATGGTAAATTAATCTTCTCATATTAATGGGTCTCTTCTCGTCTTTACCGCCCTTTTGTCTCTCTTATTTGATATTGTTCAATTAGCAAACTATAGATATTATTTAATTAGAAGCCAAGAGGGCTTCGTCCGAGATCTCAACTCACAATCAACCTAATTAATATTTACACTCTATTTACTGTCTAATGGGCGGAATAAATCTGACCTAAACTCTGATTCATCAATAATATAATTTACTTAACAATAAACTTTAATGCAATATATAATAACTAGAGCCCGGATGTTGATGCAAATGCATATTTGTATAGAAGCTGGCTGAAACTTTGCAGTTATCCATTTCACGAGTATTCGATTCTATGTTCCGAGCATATGTGCATATTTTGGCTTTTTTAAAGAAATTTCACAATGCACAATGCATGTTTTGCCTATTTTTAACCTTATTTTCCATGCATATTTTAACATTTTTTTTTAAAGAAAAATGCATGTTTTGAATATTTTTGTGTAGTTGCTTTTAAAATCTAATAATTTATGGGCAAAATTAAATAAACGCATGTCCTTAAACGAAGAAAACTTGGAGAAATTGCTTGTCGTTCATTGTTATAAAAAATCTGGTGTGACTGGCGCACAGCACACAACTTTCTCTTACCTTCGGTAATCGAAAGTTGTGTTCTGTGCTTGTCACACCAGATTTTTTGAGTCGACATATATTTAGTTTCCGACAGTACGGTACATTCGAATTTCAAGATGTAAAATTTATATGAGAAAATATTTATATTTTGTTACCATGGCAGCCATTTAGCCTATCTCTCCTATAAAGTACAAAAGTAAAGTGGTCTTCAGAAGATTTAAATGGCAAAATGAGAATATACATTTTAAACAGCATCTAAAAAATAATTGATTTTTGAATTTTTTAATCAAAATCGTTGGAGCGAATTTTGAGAAAATTAAAAAAATCTGAAAAAGTGCATCAGTAAAGTACTAGTACTCTTTGGTCGATTTTGTTCAAAAGCTTCGTGTTACGTCCCTTGAGGGTGCCTAACTTAAATAAAAAATTTCAACTGCCTAGCTCTTTTCGTTCTGGAGATATTTTGTTCAATAGACATACACACAGTCACACACACAGCCAGACAGACCATTTCGCGAAAAACACTTTTTTGGACTCAGGGGATCTCATTTTTGACATGAATTCAATACTTTCTCTCCATATATATTAACATATATAGTTAAGAGAAAGTAAAAATAAAATAAAAATCTATTTATATATTCGCCAAATTCCGTCTGTCTGTCTGTCACACTTCTCGTTGGTATTTTGAAACGAAATTTTTAATGCTTAATGATGACCTTCTAGGGATTACAGAAAAATTATTTTCATCCCGAAATTCCCTATAACTTTTTGAGTTATTAATTCCTAAAACTACGATATCTCCCATAGGAAATGTTTAGAGAAATATTTATGTATTCTTTTCATTTGTGTATTCTATGAATGTAAATAAATCCTCAAGTAGGCACTGGATTAGAATAGTAATGATAATTTTTTTTTTTTTTTCAAAATTAAGAAAAGGCGAGTGTCCGCCCCAGGCGGGCCCGAGCCAGCTGGCGGGGGGCCCAGAGGGCGAAGCCGAAGGTGGGCGCCGCGGCTAGTATAATATAAAATGGGACTCAATTTGGGATAGGGCATATTTTTACTGTTTCTTTTTTCTTTCATTGTGCATATTTGGTAATTTTACATGCAGATTTTAAGGTTTGATCGTGCATGAACATCCGGGCTCTAATAATAAGTTTCTTTGTTGGTTTGTCTTATTGAATAATTGAATAATCCTTAGTCTTCAACGCTATATTACTCTTTAATTAATATTTTAAACCACCCTCTAAATATTCATTTATTAAATGCACCATTTCTAAAAAAAAAAAAATCTAAATGAACAAAAAAAATTCATTTTTATTTTTTTATATATTTTATTTTTATAACCTTTACTTAGATGCACAATTTAAAGAAAACTTGGCAAATTCTACCTTTTTTCCGGCGCTCCGTTTAAGAGCCTTCATATTGAACGACTTGAAGCGATAAAAAACCTCTCTCTCCACTACTGGTCTAAAATTTTATTCATCTATTTGTCCCTGAGGACATTTTCTAAGCGTATTTACCCCTTGGCTACTTCGAAATTTCACTCTCCTTTTATTTTCCAATTGCGTTTAAAAACGAGTCCTTGCCTTTCTTCTCATTCAAATAGAATTGCTTTATGGACGTTATTTAATAATAATTAATTCATAAACTCAATTGAGATTTTTATAGAAATTGTTTGTGTAACTTTGTCGTCACTTAACGTTTACTTAAACCCTGATCTATCGATATTTCGTTGTGTCATCACTCTATCCATCTCCCTCATCCTCAAATGGCTTTCCGCCTTTGCTATTTTAACCTCTGCCAAGCTATTCTAAGGACTCGCTTGGAAATTATTTTATATAATAATAATATTAATTATTATTATTACTTTCTCTTACTTTTATATATGTTAATATATAGAGAGAGAAAGTATTGTGATCATGTCAAAAATTGAATATCGAGATTTTGACTGGATATACACGTTTTGAGGTTCGCTGAGTCCAAAAAAGTGGGTCCGCCTTGGTCTTTATGTGTGGGCATTTTTCAACATAAAGTAAATGAGATATCGAGGTTGAAATTTTATATTTAAGTTAGACACCCTCCTGAGGCGTGAAAATATGATTTTGAATAAAATCGACCAAAAGTACTAGTACTTTACTGAGGTACTTTTTCAGTTTTTCTCGATTTTCTCAAAATTTGCTTCAATGATTTTGATTAATATTCATAAATCAACTATTTTTTAGATGCTCTTTAAAAAGTATATCAGTAATATTTTTCGTGAAAATTGTTTGAAGTACACTTTACTTGATGAAATATTTCAGATTTTTCAAATTCATTTTCCGGCTCTTCTTTCCATAGAGACAATGTTAAATCCAATTAGTGTGATGTGGAGGATTTGCATCTTAATTTCGATTCAAAAGGGGAGTGGGAACTTTTTACACATTTTGATTTCAAATTCTTATCAAATTTCGTAAATATGAGATTAAAATCATAGCCTATATACATGCCATATACATTTGAGAGTTGGACGAGTTGACATCGTATATGCAAATATTGTCGCCCCCTGAACCCCCGCTAGCTGGCTCGGGCCCGCCTGCGGCGGACCCTCGCCTTTTCTTTTTTTTTTTTTTTAAACATTCACACTTTTTTTTCATTCACACTCACACTCACACACACATTCACACTGTCTTTTCGGCAGCTCAGACCATATAAGACATTTACGATAACCGTTATTTATGAATTTATATATATTAGGGTCCAGGCATTTCTATTTAAGCCATTTGGTATCCAAATAAAATCATCGGACTGCCTGGGGTCCGAACCCGCGACGTTTGGTATATGAGGTTAGCACGCTAACCTCTACACCACGCCCCGTGGGCCTCGCCTTTTCTTCTTAATTATGAAAAGAAAATTATTATTATTCCATTCCAATTCAGTGCCTGCTTGAGGATTTGTTTCAATTCAAAGAATACATAAATATTTCTCTATACATTTCCTATGGGAGAAATTGTAACTTTAAGAATTAATAAATCAAAAAGTTATAAGAATTTCGGGATGAAAATAATTTTACTGTAATCCCGAGAAAGTCCTCTTTATGCATATAAAATTTGGTTTCGAAATTCCAAAGGGAAGTCGCCCAAATAGAGCGTGACAGACAGACGGACAGACTGACGAACAGACAGACAGACAGACGGACTTTAGCGAATTATATATATAGATTTTGTATATGTTTACATATAATAACTCTATCTGTATCTCAATAGTGATCACCTTGAGATTGCCAATAATCTTATAATGGATTTATTTAATTAAACCCGAAACGTCTTCTGTATGGAGATTTTTATTCGATAGAGGCTCTCCTTTTGGCTGACATCCTCTCTTCCTGTCTATTATTCTATGAGATTAAAATTTTGTAAAATAACCTACAAAATTTTCCGCCCATCCTTTCTTTCTTCATTTTCTTTTCTTTTATTCATAATAATTTAGTCATTAATACTCTCTAAGATTTCATTCTGGGTCACCTGGCTCTTGCGTGCTTTAAATATTTTTTTTTTAAATATATTATTTTTTGTTCTTTTTGTAAAACTGCATGTTTGATGGTGATTTTATTTTCATTTTCCTTGGCCTTTTTATTCAAATAAAATGTTGTTATAATTTCTAAAATACATACATGTAATGTTTTATTATTATTTTAGAAACAATTTACATCTTAATTTTAGCTCTTACTGTGCGCACATAAAAATGAAAATTACCTTTCGGATATAACAATTAAATTTTTTGTATTGCGGAGCTTAGTATTTATTTAATAGAGAAAATCTGGTGTGACTGAACGCAACTTTCTCCTTTGCTGGTTGCTGTGCTGTCAGCCACTTTGTGGGACATATAATTAGTTTCCGATAGTATGTATAGGCCTATATTAACATATAGATAGTCGGAGGGAGTAATTGCATCCCTCTTTAAATTTTACTTTCTCTTACCTATGCATAGGCCTATATGTAATATATATATAGAGAGAAAGTATTGGATTCATGTCAAAAATTCGATGTCGAGATTTTGATGGATCTTCACGTTTTGAGTCCCCTGAATCCAAAAAAGTGGTTTTCACGACATGGTCTGTGTGTGTGTGTGGTGTGTGTCTGTGTTCACTTTTAAGCATGAAGGAATTGAGCTATGAGGCTGAAATTTTATATTTAAGTTAAACACCCCCCGGGACCGGAAAAATAAGCTTTTAATCAAAATCGGCCAAAAGAGTACTAGTACTTTACTGATGTACTTTTTCAGTTTTTTTCGATTTTCTCAAAATTCGCTCTAACGATTTTGATTAAAATTCAAAAATCAATTATTTTTTAGATGCTCTTTCAAATGTATATTCTCGTTTTGCCCTCAAAATTGTTTGAAGCACACTTTACTCTTGTGCTTCATAGGAAAGATAGGAGAAATGGTTACCATGTTAACAAAATATAAATATTTTCCCATACTTATAAATTTTACATACCAGATGGCTTAAATAAAAATGCCTGGACCCTAATATATATAAACTCATAAATTAACGAGTTATCGTAAATGTCTTATATGGCCTGAGCTGCCGAAAAGACAGTGTGAATGTGTGTGTGAGTGTGATTGAGAAAAAAAGTGTAAATGTTTTTTTATAAAAAAAAATTTTACATCTGAATTCAAATATTCCCTACTGCCGGGAACTAAATACATGTCGACACAAAAAATCTGGTATGACAAGCACAGTACACAACTTTCGATTACCGAAGGTAAGAGAAAGTTGTGTGCTGTGCGCCAGTCACACCAGATTTTTTTTAATTTAAGAAAATACTTGATTTTATTTATGCAGCATCTCTCTTTTATTCGTTCTAGTGTTTCGTGTATAAATAAATATTCTATTAGTTAATAATTTAGTTCAGAGTTTAGAGGTCTGAATAGAATATTGACATTGATAAACTAATAGGATAATCATTAATTAGCTTTATGACTCAACCCTCTCTATGCTGATGCATAACCCAATTTTAACATTCATAGAAGACAAATTTAATAAAAATTTATTCCTTTGCTCTAGAGGCCCACATATCCAGAATTTTTTACTTTCTTTTACCTCTATATAATATGTTAAGATATAGAGAGAGAAAGTATTGGATTCGTGTCAAAAATTTGATTTCGAGATTTTGATGGATATACACGTTTTGAGGTCCCCTGAGTCCAAAAAATCTGTTGTGACTGGTCGCACAGCACACAACTTTATCTTAACCTTCGGCAAGAGAAAGTTGTGTTCTGTGCTTGTCCCACTAGATTTTTGTGTCGACATGTATTTTGTTTCTGACAATAGGGTACATTCGATTTTCAAACATGGGAAAATATTTATATTTTGTTACCATGGCAACCATTTGTCCTATCTTTTCTATGAAATACAAAAGTAAAGTAGTCTTCAAAATATTTCAATGGCAAAATGAGAATATACATTTTAAAGAGCATCTAAAAATTAATTGATTTTTGATTTAATCAAAATCATTGAAGCGAATTTTGAGAAAAAATCTGAAAAAAACTACATCAATAAAGTACTAGTACTCTTTGGCTAATTTTGTTTAAAAGCTTCATGTCACATCCCAGGGGGGTGCCTAACTTAAATATAAAATTTTAATCTCCTAGCTCTGCTCTTTACTGATGAAATTTTTCGGTTTTTTTTTTTCGATTTTCTCAAAATTTGCTGCAACGATTTTGATTAAAATTCATAAATCAACTATTTTTTAGATGCTCTTTAAAAAGTATATCAATGAAATTTTTTATTTAAATCGTTTGAAGGTACACTTAACTGATGTGGAAGCATTCGTAGCTGAGCGCCATCTATGAATTGCGTGGACAATTTTGGAACTTAAGTGCTAAGGGCAACTAAATATATCTCAACCCAAAAAATCTGGTGTGTCAAGCACAGTACTCAACTTTCTCTTGTGAGAAAAAAGTGCTGTGCCACCAGTCACACCAGATTTTTTATGTTAAAATCTTAACCAAAATTCTTAATATTTTGTAATTCGCTCTATACTAAGCAAACTCTTTAATACTTGATTCAAAATATATTTTCATTTTTCTTTGTGCGCTATAAAACCTGATAAAAAAATATTTTCCCTTCTATCAATATAAATCATTTCAATATGAAGAGGATGTTTTTTTTTTTTTTCACCAATGTGAAATTTCAAAAGGTTTCCTTCTTCGACTTGCAAGAGGGTCGGCGGTCCCCCGTCCGCATGTACAAGAATTCAATAAACATTTTATGGCATTTGGCGACAGGACGACGTCGCCGATGTTTTATTAATCCTTGCGACAGATGTCGCTTCGGTTCGTCCCTGGGATGATATTAACGGCTGTCTTGGCTTTCCTCTAACGACACTTTGCCTTTGCATTTATCCCTGGTACAAATTAAATCCAAAGGGGCATCTAATTACGATATTTGCACAGGCGGGATCATCTAATTACAAAAAAAAGCTGGTGTGATTGGCGCACAGCACACAACTTACTCTTACCCTTCGGTAAAAGAAAGTTGTGCACCGTGCTGGTCATACCAGATTTTTTGTGTCGAGATATATTTAGTTGCTCTTAGCACTTTAGTTCCAAACTTGACCTCGCGATGATTCATAGATGGCGCTAAGCTACGAATGCTTCAACATCAGTAAAGTGTACTTTAAACTATTTCCACGAAAAATTTCACTAATAAACTTTTTAAAGAGCATCTAAAAAATAGTTCATTTATGAATTTTAAACAAAATCTTTGCAGCGAATTTTGAGAAAATCGAAAAAAACTGAGAAAGTACATCAGTAAAGTACTAGTACTTTTTGGCCGATTTTGTTCTAAAGCTTATTTTAACCCCTTGGGAGGGTGTTTAACTTAAATATAAATTTTGCTATTCGGAGTAGAAACGTTAGATGTAACGAAGCCCCCCTCGAAGCTAACTAAATTATAATTTTATGTATCTTCAATCTCAATATCTTGTCAGAAAAATTCTACACCAAGTTTTTAAAATTGATAATTCCTCTTGAATGTTGTTACTAATTTAGAATTAAAAAAAACCAAAAAAAAAAAAACGAGCACTCACGTAACGTTTCTACGCCCTGGGATTGACGGAATAGCAAGATTTATACTTTTAAATTTCAACAAGTCTACATCAACATATGATGAAATATATTGTAAATTCACATATGACAGCTGCAGGAAACCTGTTGATGGTCGAATGGACCGAAACGTCGTAAATTTGGGAGTATTATTGATATAGAGATACCTCTTCCTGGCTGCCACTTCCTGTCATTGTTCGCATTATCAATCGCAATCACTTGCACGCTCAAGAATTTTATATCTTTCGACCAGATCATAAAATATGAGAAAATAACATAACCTAATTTTTTTAAAGAAATAGAGAAGAAAAAATTCATTTTTTAAGTTTATTATTTGCCAATTAATTAAAATAAATCTTGGATGTTTTCTAAATGACGTCAGATACCGAAAAAGAATTTTTCAAATCTGGTGTGACCAAGGGCGGATACAAGGGGGGGTAAAGGGGGTAATTACCCCCCCCTCCGCGAGATTTGAAAAAATACTTTTTTTTTTTTTAATTTATTTTTAATGTAAAATTTTAAAAATTAATATTTAAAAATTCGATTTGTATTAAATACAAATCAAATTTTTACGAGCGGGAAAAAAATTTCGGTTCCGAAAGAAGAGGGAATGTTCCGCGGGCGGCAAAAATTTTTGTGCCCGGAAAACTTTGGTTCCGCGGAAAAAAAGTTCTTTCGCAGAAGGATTTTTGAGGTTACCCCCTCCCCCCCCCGAGAAACACCTCTGGATCCGCCCTTGGGTGTGACCGATCACACAACGTTCTCTTGTCTTAGATAATCGAAAGTTGCGTGATGTGCTTTTACACCAGATTTATGGGCCCCTTCTAGCTAACGATATTATAATTTTATGGATCTTCAATCTCTATATCTCGACAGAAAAATTCTACTGTGCGACCAGTCACACCAGGTTTTTTTAAAGTGATATTGCCTCTTGAATGTTGATGGGCCACTAATTTAGAATAAAAAAAAAAAAAGGGCACTCACTGATCTAGAAGAGATTGTAGGCACCCCGTAGAGGGAGAGTTGTTTTAATTTTAACTTTTATCCAATACTTCTTTTAATAACAAATTTCTTTTTCTAAAAAGGAAATAACATCATCACCTTTGAAAATATTTTCAATAACAATTCTGACCCGGTTTTTAATTTATTTTCTTTTATATAGACAACAACTTATTTATAAATAAGAAAGAAAGAGAGAGAAAAAAAGTCCAAACCACCTTTTTAAAACTTTTCGGCAAAGTTGCCACCAACTTTTACTTAAATAGGTTCTTAATGGTCATTTATTTCATAAATTATATTTTTATTTTTATTTTTAAATATATCCTTGTTATTACTCATGTAAAAAACGCATATTTTATTTTTATTATTCTTCCTTAAAGTATTAAATATAAAAACTTTTTGTTAAGTAGCAACTTATTTTTAAAGTTTGCTTATTAAGGAGAGTCTGACTATTTATAAAATAAATAATTCTATATGTATTAAGAACAATTAGGATACTACAACAAAAATCTGGTGTGACTGGTCGGACAGCACACAACTTTCTCTTACCTTCGATAATCGAAAGTTGTGTTCTGTGCTTGCACACCAGATTTTTCGCGTCGACATATATTTAGTTTCCGCCGATATATTAGAATTCATGATGTAAAATTTATAAGCACGGGAAAATATTTATATTTTGTCGCCCTCGGGCTTGGCGTAGTTGGTAGCGCGCCTGCCTTGTATACCAAGGGTCGCGGGTTCGGACCCTAGGCAGTCCGATGATTTTATTTAAGCCATTTGGATACCAAAACGTCCAAGGGGTGCCTAACTTAAATAACATAAAATTTCAACCTCTTAGCTCTTTTTATTCTAGGTTATGGGTGCAAAAATTCGTTCATTTTTGATTGCTGAAAGCAAAGCCAGCAAAATAATAAACTCGTTTAAAGAATTTTAGAACTAAAAGTTAAGGGGCATGGGGCATGAATGAATTAATATTTATTTACAATAATATATCCTTTTGACTCCAAATGGTTTAAATAAATCTGCATGGACCAAATATAAATCGTATTATTATAACTTGTATCGTTCGAAGTACATATTTGGCTTAAGATGCAGAGAAGACTTTTAGATTAATTGCTTAAATACCTTTTTTACATGTGGGTTTCACTCGTAAATGGCTTGTTCATTTAGGTTTGATTTTGCTTGTAGTTATTAAACAATATTTGAATATACCCTTCTATAAACATCAAAGAAATTACTGTTGCCATTAGGCCTTAAAAGATACATAAAATTATAATATCGTTAGCTTCAAGGGCCCAAAAATCTGGTGTAACAGCACATCATGCAACTTTCGATTACATAAGACAAGAGAACGTTGTGTGAACTGTCACACCAGATTTGAAAATTATTTTTCGGTATCTGGTACCATTTAGAAAACATCCAAAATTTATTTTAATTAATTGGCAAATAACTAACTTAAAAAATGAATTTTTCTTCAGCTATTTCTTAAAAAAAATTTGGTTATGTTATTTTCTCATATTTTATGATCTGGTAGAAAGATATAAAATACTTGAGCGTGCAAGTGATTGCGATTGATAATGCGAACAATAACAGGAAGTGGCAGCCAGGAAGAGGTATCTCTATATCAATAATACTCCCAAATTTACGACGTTTCGGTCCATTCGACCATCATCAGGTTTCTTGCAGCTGTCATATGTGAATTTACAATATATATCATCATACGTTGATGTAGACTTGTTGAAATTTTAAAAATATAAATCTTGCTATCCCGTCAATCCCAGGGCTTAGAAACGTTACGTTACATCTAACGTTTCTACTCCGAATAGCAAAATTTATATTTTTAAATGGTTTTTGAAAAGTTTCTTGATGAGGGGCTGGATATTACCCTAATATGAGGATGTGAAATATGGGCAGCCAAGGCCAAAAATAAAATAAAAGTCTATATTTTGTGGACGTTTCGAGTGCCAATTGCACTTTTAATTAGGATTAGTAAAAATTGTGTAGCTACGTTTTTACCAACTCAAAAAATTCTCTTTACTGTTTGGAGGTCAAATATTTTTTATATTTTTTAAATTTCAACAAGTCTACATCAACGTATGATGAAATATATTGTAAAGTCACATATGACAGGTGCAGGAAATCTGATGAAGTTCGAATGAACCGAAACGTCGTAAAGATGGGAGTTTTATTGATATAGAAATACTTTTTCCTGGTTACCACCTCCTGTCATTTTTTGCACACTATAAAATTCCACAAGATGAAATTTGATCTTTTTCTATGTTATTCGATAACCATCTGGAAAAAAAGTAAAAATTACTTTAAAATACCTTTGCAATATATCTTACTTAAATCCTATATATAGCCTCTACTGTGTAATTTTTCTATAAAAATAAAAATCTCTAGTATGATAAATTAAATAAAATTTATTTAATCTATTGGAATTGGTAATTTGACTGCTCTGCCTGCATATATCATCCTTCACTTTCGATTAAGTAAATGTTTTGAGAAATATAAAATATAATAAATGTGCGCCTTTATGAAGGGTGGAGATTCTTTGATGTTAGGAGAGAGAGAGGGAAGGGGGACTTCTACGTCCCAAATTGCCTCTCTTGGGGTCCGATAAACAAGATATTTATTTGAAAGCCATAAGGACTGACGCAGGCAAGCCAATCAATCCGTTCAGGACGATTTATATCCTTCGCGATATACGAAATTAAAAAATATTTCGTTGCATGCCGAGAGGCGTTGAATTTTTTAATAAATTTAATTAAATTCGTAGCGAAGAGAGAGAGAGATGCGCGTTTCTTATTGTAATTGCTTCACGGACGTTCCAGAAGAAAATAAAATACTCCTCTCTCTTTCTCTCTCTCGTCTTCGTTAATTTTAATGACCGAATTTTATATATAAAACAAGCATCTCTTTTTTGGCCACTCGCGAGTATAGAAAAGTTTCTATAATTTAATTTCGAGTTTTGTCCCAGATCGAGTTATCAAATTTATTCCTGACGAAGCCAATTGCATTATGGGTTGGAATCGTTTGCTCGCATGGATTTGGATTCAGTATATATATATATATGTGTGTGTGTGTGTGTGTGGTGGATAAGGAAGAGAGTATGAAGGAAGGAAGCCGGCAAGGGGCTTTATAGCTGATGAAAACGTCCCGGACGGCCGTAACATTGCTAAATGAGATGAAAAGGCAGCCGCCGCCGCCATCTTACGTCACCCACACCCCTCCACACACACACACACATATATATATACTGTACTTGGACATACATGCCGAAAGAAACAAGTTGGCTGCATAACATGTGCGGTGGCAAACAAGTTGGCCAGAGAGAATGGAAGACGTCCGTCGTTTCTAATTTTCTTCTGGCAAAACTTTTATTAGGAAAATTTTCAAGATTATGCTTTGTGGTTTCGATATACGTTGTTTGGGAGACTTGATTAGAACGTATTCTTATTCTCTCTCTTACCTATATAATATAAATAAATATATCGCCTGCTGAGAATCATAGTAGCGAAAGTCAGAAAATTCAATTTTTGAGTTAACCTACCAAACATGTTAAAACGTCTTCTCTTTTGAGTGCCAAACAAGGGTTGATACAAAGGGGAGGGGGTAAAGAGGGTAATTATTATTAAAAAATAATACTTAATATAGGGTAAGAGAAAGTAAAAATGTGATTTATACAGTATATTTGATATATATATTTTCTGGTGGACAAGTACAGAATGCAACCTTTAAATTACCGAAGGTAAGAAAAAATTGTGTGCTGTACGGCCAGTCACACCAGATCACCCCCCCCCCCAATCTCATTCTAGCATATGTTTTGATGAAAACTTTCGAAACACCTTTTTCTCGAATTGTTCAATTTCGGTTTTCGTCACTCAGCATTCTCAGCAGGCGATATATCGTCATTAAAAATTGACCACAGAACACAACTTTCACAGTTCTGTGAGAACAGTCACACACGATTTTTTTTTTTTTTCATCAACACTGACAAGACAATAAACTTTAGAGGGAGAGGGGGGGTTCAAACTCCTCCTCCATAGAACCCAAGTCATGACTGGATATTTAAGCTCTATAATACAAAAAAATTTAATAATTTTCGCTAGTTTATCAGTAGATTAGTTGAATCTTACTAATCATGTAAATTGTTGCAATATATTTCTTGTAGCAAATTTTTTAAATATACCGTACTTTGAAAATTGATTAATTATATTATTATTATATTATTGATTATCTCAATATTCTGGAGGGGGGGGAGCAACCCCCCCCCCACAAGCAAAAATTTCTGGCTATGTCTCTGGACTATCAATTAGTCTACGACTAAGGTAACCAGATTTCGAACTTCTGGACGCTATAAAGTAATTTTACTTTCTCTTACCTATATGTATATGCTAATATGCATATATATATATATATATATATATATATATATATATATATATATATGTTAATATATGGACCGTTTATTTTGAAAGTGGTGTAAGTCCATTTTCTATTGTTTCGAGAAAATGAAAGGTTAGCATATCTGTTAATTTAAAAATCTAGGCAAATGATATGAAGTCGGTGAATGTTTCTACAGCTTTATCAGTGTCTAATTTAGTTATATAAATTTGTTTTAGGCGAATTTGACTAAACTATTATATAATTACAAGCTGCCAATGGACTTACACCACTTTCAAAATTAACCAACTGTAAACTTCGTTGAATTTCAATTTTGAAAAATCAAATATTACTCAAAATTGGATATAGGAGACTTTGGTAGCCAAGGAAATTAAATAAAAAACTTATTTAATTATTAATCGTCGACGTTTCGGTCGCAAGTCACGACCTTCCTCAGGATTAATCGTCCTGAGGAAGGTCGTGACTTGCGACCGAAACGTCGACGATTAATAATTAAATAAGTTTTTTATTTAATTTCCTTGGCTGCAAAGTCTCCTATACCCAATTCAAAGTCTACAGCCACTTCTCATCACTAATTACTCAAAATATACTTCATATTAATTTAATATTCTTTACAAATAATGACACGATATAAAATAGGAGTAGCATTTTTAATTTTAGACGTTAATTACATTGTTAAAATTACAAGATATTAGTAGTATTTACTTATCCTCTGTATATGGATGGCAGAGTGTTGAAATATTTATGATGTACCGGAAGAAATAACTGCTTGATATCTTTATATTAATAAGTAACCTATTCTCGTAACCAGTTGCGTCATTTCATCTTTTTCTTAGGGGGGGGCAAACTTTTTTTTTTAATTTCTCACTTCAATTTTCTTACAAATAGGTATCTCAAATTTGGCCAAAAGGTATTTAATTAAATTAATTTTTTAATTTTATACAGTTTCGTAGATATATTTTATTTACATAGAATAATACCTGGGGAGGAGAGGGGGGGGCAAATACCCCTTCCCCACCTACAAATGACGCCTCTGTTAGTAATTCTTAACAAGTTTATAAACAATAATGCACAATAACAGACAACCATCTGCTAAGCTACCTACCTCAAATTGGACTTACACCACTTTCATAATCAACGATTATGCAACTTCTTTTACCGTCCAACTTTCAATTGTACAAAACATGGGAATTTTTTAAGGAATTTGCCACTAGCTAGTTACACATAGAAAATTTACATTAAATTAAATATGAATTATGTGATATCTCAGATTTTTTAAAAATTGGACTTACACCACTTTCAAAATAAACGGTCCATATATAGAGAGAAAGTATTGGATTCATGTCAAAAATTCGATGTCGAGATTTTGATGGATCTTTGTTTTGAGGTCCCCCTGAATCCAAAAAAGTGGTTTTCCCCGACATGGTCTCTTCTGTGTGTGTGTGTCTGTCTGCACAAGCACAGAACACTTTCAATTACCGAAGGTAAGATAAAGTTGTGTGCTGTGCGACAGTCACACCAGATTTTTTTTTTATCTTCGGCATCTTGGGCCATGTAGACTTTAACAATATACAAATTACTTTGAAATACGATATATGGGATCGAGGCACATTTATTTATACCATTTGATATCCAAATAATTTAAATGAAAATCCATCGGACTGCCTGGGATCCGAACTTGCGCCCCCGTGGCTTAAGTCTATCAATATTGACATTTGTCAACATCAAGTAAATTATTAACGTCGCTGTTAAAATCTGGTTTAGAGAATAGCATTTTTAACGCTGATGTTATTATTTTACTTTTGGTGATGTTAAATTTTAACGTCTGTTTTTTGAGAATAGATCTGTAGATGATTTGCTAATACCCCCCCCCCCCATGGTATATGATTCTTCTTTGTTTGTCAACACCATAATTGTATTTTGTAAAAAAAACAAATTCAAGGTTCAGAGGAGAATTTATTTTAGATTAGACTTAATTTCCTTTGTTTATATTTATTTCTCGCTCATTTTTTTTCGTTAGGCTATCGCCTATGTATTTTTGTAGACTCCATTTTTTTTTGAAATTTTCGGCATTATTTTAGATATTAATTTCCGTTTTTTTTTTAAACCATTCTCTCTCGTCATCTTGGGTTACGTTACTAATTAAGAGGAAATGAAGTTTTTCCGATGATTATCAGTTGGATTTTTTTTTGTTGTAACACCTTTGTAGGAATTTCATTTGTGCAAACGATAAATAATAATAATCTCCCGATTTTATGTTGGCGCGTGCTATCTTCCATCAAATACTATTAAAAGATATTAAACCTAGTTATTTCAAGAGACTTGCGTGACTTGAGATGTCATCTGATATTATCATAATTCCTTGGACCCCCCCCCCCCCTCTCTCCTCTCTCTTGAGCGCTCCCGGCATTCATTTCATACAAATTAATTCCTAGCTACGATATATATTTATTTTATATTCATAGGATTTTGATTTCGCCATTTTGTTATTATTATTATTTCGTTTTCTTTACCTTCGTAAATAGGCCTTCATAATATAGAGCCTGAGGGGATGAAAAATTCACTTTACGCTTCTACTGTCTGTGCGTTCAAATTATTACAGTCGTTTTTGGAAGAGAGCTGAGATTATTTGCTCTCAAGAACAGTGGTGGGGGAAAAAGATAATTCGCAAACAAAATAAATAGAGTGGGGGAAAAAAGCCTTGCTTAGCCTCAGCTTAATCAAGCGAAAATCTTCTTTTCTCGACTATATTATTCCCGAGGTGCGGGGTCGGCGATTTGCACTCTCCTAGCTGAAAATATCATATAGAAAAATCTATTCTATTTTCTAAAACAGATCATAAATTGGGTGTTAAAAAGTAAAGTAATATCATCAGCGTTAAAAAATGCTATTCTCTAAACCAGTTTTTAACAGTAACGTTAACATTTTACTTTTTAGCACCAGGTGTTAACGATCCATATGAAGATAGCTATGTTTTCTGCTGGTTCGTGTTTTTACACACCTCGCGCATGCGCATTACTAACTTAATTTGTTATTTTCAATCTAGTAGGCCTGACACACCAACGCTATTCTCTAAACAAAGTTTTAACAGCGACGTTAACATGTTGTTTATATCAAAGCTGTCAAAAACATAACCTTATTTTTTAGGTTAAAGACGTTATTTCTATACATTAAATGCGACGTTAAAATATTAGAGGTACCCCTAGACATGAAATTAATTTTTAACACTATGTGACTAAATTTTAACGCTTTGGCGTTAAAGTTTTTGTTTATAGAATAGCGCAAGTGGCTCTCGAGCCGCAGGTTGCCGAACCCTGAACTAGTTCGATATAAAAAACTAAAAAAAAAAAACATCTCCCTGAAAAAAAAAAAAAAAACAGGTTAAAAGATGAAGTGAATTTATTTTGAATTTCCCGTCGGATTAGCGCATGCGCATCCGAGTTTTATACGTTTTATTAGCGATTTTTGTATAAAGCTACAAAATCATGTATAAAAACCCAATTCTCGTTTTTCTTAGGAGGGAAATTTGGATCCATCCTTATAAATTGCTGGCTAGGTACACGATATTTTGGCAGAAATACATAATGCTATTAATTGCTCATCTCCCCTCCCGGGGGAAGCAATTTCCAGCGTGTCCAATGGCAAATTAGAAATATAATATTTCTTGCTATGTTATACTTTATGAAAACCCTTTTTTTTAGAACTTAAAATTTCTAATCAGAATAGTATAAAAAAAAAGACAAAAATAAATCCCCTTTTCAAAAGATAGATCGACATTTTTTTTTTTTTTTTTTCAAACTCCAAATTAGGATTATCTTCTCAATTTATAAAAAAAAAAAAAAAAAATTAAAGAAAAGAGAGAAAGGGTATCCCAGGATTTGGAATTAAAAGGAATATCCCAAGCGAAAATAGGCTTACCTGATATTTTGCCGAAAATTTCCTTTTAAAGAGCAGCAAATTCATCAGCTTTGAGTGATTTCGTTTGGAATAAAACAATGTGATCTCGAAAATCCAATTCGCCTGCGAGTCTTTTTTTTTTATCCTCTAACGAACATAGGAGGGGGGGAGGATTTCGTCGTGTGTGTGGGTGTGTGTGTGTGTGTCTCTGGGCGGGGTAAGACAATTCTATTAAACCCGGACTGCGGCTCTTTAATCCGGACGGCAATGAGGATTAATAGCGTCTCCGTTTCCTAGGAATGTTCTTCGTTTTTCGCCGGGGCCGAACAGGGGGGGTGGGGGGGGGTTCGTGCCCAGGTCAGGTCCTCGAGCCGTTTGTTCATTAACCGGCCTCTCGCCAGGCGCACATTTCATCAATTATCCGCTTAATGATTGGAGAGTTTCCGACGAAAAAAAAAATAAAAAAATCTCGAGATCATTTGGCTTTTCCAACTTGCCTAGAGATATTAATGGTTTTTTTTTTTTTTAAGTTGCAAATAGCCACCATTTTATTTGCAAATTGACGCTTTAGCTAAACTTAACTAATTCTAACAAATCAGATTATTTATTTTTCATTAAGGGGGTTCAAGAGTGACGTCTAAACGTACTGTAAAAAAAAAAACTAGACTATTATAAGGATATTTTTTTTTAAATGAATTAAATTCATAAGAGATTATTGGGACATCGAGCTATAATTTTTTTAATGACTTATTAAAAAATTATCGTAATTAATTTTTTTGTTATCAAGCAAATACAAAAAAACAATCTGTCCCAATAATCTTTAATTTTTTTTAAATTTAAAAATGAATTTATTGTTATTATTAATCACATATTAATTAAGAAATTTTTAAAATAAGCTTAGATGATTTATTTAAAAACCAACTGTCAAATTAGTTCAGCATTCTTGCAATAGATGGCAGGTCTAGTCTAACAGCTGATCACCTAATAGCGTATATCTGGCCTATATTTATATATTTTTATGCTTTTATAAAAGATACATAATATATAATAACATTTATAAAGTATTTATTGTTAAAAGATCAATGAAAATCAACCAAATGCATTAAATATTATTAGCTACCATTCTGACATCTCTTGGCAAATTTCGGAATTACTTGATTTTTTGGACATACTTTTTATGACACATACGCCATCTTATCGGGAAAAACATGCGTAACTCCTTCGCTCCTGTTCCGCCTTAACTTCATCAATATTTTGATAAATGCCAGGGCAATTTATGGGGGTAAATAGTAAAAGAATAGCTAAATTTCCTATACACCTGTTGCCACTACGAATCATAATTATTAATTCCTTTTTAACTTTATTTAAATTATGTTGAATTACTAATATACTCACATATGTGTCATCTTCAATAAAAATCATATCACAAGACTTACCTGAAAAAGAGAAAAATATACAATATTAATTAATCATAAAACATAATATGGACCCTGTTACGCATTAGTGTTTCAAGCGCCAGCTACCGAGATTTGAGAAAATTAACATTAAAGTTTTTTGTATTCATTGGATTCTATATAATTTTTTTTTGTCAATTGTGCAAGTAACATTAAATATAAATTTTTTTAGGACATATTTCATAAAAAAAAAACTATTAATAAACAATATTCCGTGCTTAACTCAATTTTTAATTTTTTTGGCGCTTAACACATTATTGTATAACAGGGTCCATATATAGTTAAGTTATCCCCGTTTACACCAACACATCTTAGATCTTAAGCTCGTCTTACATCTTACAATTGAATTTGAAATCAGGAAATCGCGTCTTGATTGGTAGCCAATTCAAATGAAATAAATTTTTCTTGCTTGGAACGGGAAGCGAACCCTACCACGAGAAGTTGATCTCTTCTCTCTCAACCACGGGTCACGGGCATATACTATTATTTATCAGCAAGTGTGTCAAATTTATTCATTCTTGAATGAAGATATTTTTTAAATTTATTATTAAATAAGATTTTTTTTTTGCTAGGGCAAATAAAAATTTTCTTTTAAAAGAATGGAATCTAATAATAGCTCTCATTATTAACCCCTCCCTCCCCCCCCCACGGAGCTTTCCCCTCCCGCACCGCTGCCTGCTCCCTGCTCTCAGACGAGTGGATGGCAGCCTTGCATTTGCATCAACTCCCCGCTTCTCTTCGCCTTTATCCCCCCTTTATTCACAATTGGTAAATACTTACTTTTTTAAACCAATTCTTTTATATTTCCGAAATATAATATATTATCTTTGTTTTGAGTGAATTTTATGCCACTCACTTTATTAATAGCGATTCAAATACAAAAAAAAAAAAAAAAACTTGCTACTTTACTTTTTTTGATACTCTTTGAATGCTGTTATATGATCATTAATAAGACAAATAATATAATTAGTGAGTGAGTGCCTCCTCTGATAATTGACTGGTTATTTCTGTTTCTGGAACTAAATATTCATAGGCACACCAGTTTTTTTTTTTTAATTTTATTTCTTGATAACAAATTTGATTTATTACATGAATATTTCTTTCTTCAATCTTTACATAAACGCCCTTTACCTCTATTCAATCCCTCTTTCCTGCCTGTTAGGTATATTTTCTGAGTACTTAACTTTTTCGGGAATAATTTTGTATTTTCTCAGGCTTGTTCAAATATTAAATTATTAAAATTAATATCTCAATACTAATAAAGTGAAATATTTAGAAAAAAATATCTCTTTGAATTTCTACCAAGTCGCAAATAAATTTGTCATTTTATATACTAGCCGTGCAGCCCGTCCTCGGCGGGCCAATTTTCTTTTACTGCCTTTTGGCAATGAATACACATCGGCTTAATTTTATATTTTATTTTAATATAAAATTATAAAATTATTTTGGTAGAAATATTAAAAAATTTCTTTTTTTCTTTTTTTAGCGTGCGTGGCGGCTTCAATTGAGTGAACTTCAAGTTCTTCGCTGTTTTTGGCCAAACTTCGAAAGATTGAGCTTCGAGTTGGAATTGATGAGCCTCTGCGAGTCTACTGGGGTGAGTTGATTGTTTGATCATCAACTGAATTTAAACTTGCATAGATTCTGGGAGAAAAACAGTGTGAAGTATTTTTTTTTTTTTACTTTTATATTTTTGCAAATATTTCTGCCCTATAATAAAAGGCGGTTCAAAAAACTTTCCTTCTCCCAACATCTCATCCTAACCACCATCAATGTCTATGTATTAATTAAAAAATTTGACTATATTTTTATAGCAACTATTTACATTTTGCAAAATAATTTTGATTTATTTATGCTGTAGGCTACATGTATTTTTACAAACATGTATAGAGTATGTAAGAAGTAAGTTTTTTTTAACATATATTTTTGTTGCAAATATTTCTGCCTCATAGTAAAAGGCTTTTCAAGGCTTTCTTTCCCCTCTTTATATACCCACCTTCGGCCAATCGTGCACCTGACCAGCCCCTCCTTCTTTAGAACTCCTACGTCATTGTCTTTTAATTATTTAAATAATTAAATTTTATATAATTAAATATTTATTAATTCATATACCCGAAAAAGTAACGGTGTGCCGCCGGGAGTTGAACCACGGATCCTCATAAATTTCTGTTTCGTGGCTTACATACGCGATATATATAATATCTTAAATATTATATAAAGATTTCTTATCTATTAATTACATTTTATTTATTTGGCCCTCGGACTTGGAGTAGTGGCTAGCGTGCTGGCCGAGTCGCGGGTTCGGATCCCAGTCAGTCCCATGATATTATTTAAGCCATTTGGATACCAAATGGGTTAAATAATGAGTATCGTTTAGTCTTATATGGCCTGAGTTGCCGAGAAGACTGTTTTTTTTTTTTTTTTTTTTTTTTTAGAGAGATCGATTGGATTAAGGATTCACCTACCTCTAGATTTACGCTCCAGTGTTCCTCCGTATAAACTAATCATATTATCTCGCAAATCAGATTTTAATTTTATCTATCAAAGGAGCAAAATTCTAACTTACGAATTAAATAACTTCTTATCAGAGTAGTAATATTATTCATTAGACAAACTTCATTATGTTGATTATCCCCTTTAAAAAAACGTCTCTCAGATTAGAATTAAATTATCTTCTATATTTAAGTAGCCTATTTTTAAAATACCAGTTACTTATAATTAACGAACCCTGTATTGTGAAGTATGTCTTTGTGGCTGGAAGTATTATTGAGGAGTCAAAAAAAATCCAAGACATAAGCAGGCAAAATTATTTCTTTTATTATTGCCATTCCAGGCTGACGTTTCGGCCACTGGTCTAGGCCATCTTCAGAGCTAAAATATTTTCGTACAATTTATTATAACATGTATCGATATGCTCTTATTATTTATTATAGTTTATATGTTTGAATGCTGGCCAAATGGACATTTGTCTAAAGCCATCCAAAATGAATGAATATACTGGATGCTAGAGACGTAAACTCAGGGGGGGGGGTTCTACGTATTTTGTAGCAGACACTTACTTCCTATAATACTTTAACGCCCATATCTTCTGTAACATCTTGTATATCTGACTGACTAATTGACTTGGAATGTTAAATATCGAACCAATATTCTTAACAATCCTGTCAAAAAGCTTTACTTGAAAATAAGATAAACTATTGTTTCGATAAATTTATAGGGACATAAATTGGTTAGCTAGTGGGGTCGAAAAAGTTTTTTACTTTTTTAGTCAGTCCTTTTGTCATCTTAGACCATATAGACTCAAAAAGTACTAGTACTTTACTGATGTAATTTTTCAGTTTTTTTTTTCGATTTTCTCAAAATTCGCTCCAACGATTTTGATTAAAATTCATAAATAAATTATTTTTTAGATGCTCTTACAAATGTATATTCCCATTTTGCCATTGAAATCTTCTGAAGACCACTTCACTCTTGTACTTCTAAATTTGTCATAAAAACCAGGATAGGTGATAAGAAAAAGAAAATTCGCAGCTAGTTGTATTTCATTATTTTTATTCCCATTATGTTGACGTTTCGATCCCGGTTTGGATCATCCTCAGAACAAATGGGTGTTAAATATGTGTAAATTATCACTCCTGATTATGTCTTGCGACGTGACCATCGTCTCTCTTGACCAGTTAATTTTCAATTGTATTCTAACTAATATAATTTAATCAAATAGGAAGAATAAATGAGCAAGCAGCTAGTTATATTTCAATTTATTAATAAACCAGGGCCGACGTTTCGGTCACATATAGGACCATCCTCAGGGCCAGGTTAATGTCTGAAAATATAAATAATCCTCGCCAAGTTATATTGGGCATACAGAATTATACGTAGCTTAATCATGATAATGCCTCAAATTTTATTATTATCATACCATGGACAGAGAGTGAATGACATTTTTTGTTACATTAATTAATAAAATGTCATTCACAACCGGGATCGAAACGTCAACATAATGGGAATAAAAATAATGAAATATAACTAGCTGCGCATTTTAAAATCGTAATAAACAAATCAATTTCTTCCTCAAAAGTTTTCACTTACAAAAAAAATCGTTATTTAATCAAAATTGATAGAAAATATATCTAAAAAAAAACAAAAAACTATTAATGAGGTGAATTAAAATAAATGAGATGAAAGGACAAGTGAAGGGTTTGCTTTGTTTGCCTGTGAAGGATCATTTGTTTCAAAAGTAGGGCTTTGTTTGTCGAATCAATAGGACTACAGTGGCGGATGTCGGCACCCCTATTCGTTTGAGGGGGTGGGGGGAGGTCTAAGTTTGTTTATATTGGAGCTTAGAGCCCACATTTGGCCGTATATTCCTAGCAAAGCGATTTATGATAGCAAAAGAAAATTCGCCACAAAGCGAGTCCCTGTCTTCAAATAATTGCCAATTGGATTCTAGATATTTAACAAATTTAATTATATAATACTTTCTCTCACTTATAAAGTATTGTTGTTAAAAAAATATCGTAATCCAAAATATTTTCTGAAGGCTGAAACTTTCCAAAAGAATAATAAACAAGTGGTGCTATGGGAAACTAAATATATATATCGACACAAAAAATCTGGTGTGACTGGCTCAATTTTTGATTAACGATGGTGAAAGAACTTATGTGTAGGGCTCGGATTTATAGGCACTAAAAATCTTTAAAAAAGCAGGCAACTAAGCACTAAAAATTATTAAAATAGGCACTTAAAAAGGCATTTATTGTAAAAATAGGCACTTAAAAAGGCACTTAAAAGGTATTATTTAAGAAATAATATAAAAATATTTAAAAAATTGATGTCTTATTTTTGGTAATTTGATGTGACTGGTCGCATAGCACACAATTACTTTCTCGTACCCTATATATGAAATATATAGAGAGAGAAAGTATTGCGATCATGTCAAAAATTCGATGTCGAGATTTTGATGGATATACATGTTTTGAGGTCCCCTGAGTCCAAAAAAGTGGGTCCCGCAAATTGGTCTGTGTGTGTGTGTGTGTGTGTGTGTGTGTGTGTGTGTGTCTGTGTGTGTGGAACCATTTTTTTAGCATGAAGGAGTTGAGCTAGCGGATTGAAATTTTATATTTAACTTAGGTACCTTTGAAGAATCTCAAAATAAGCTTTTGAACAAAATCGGCCAAAAAGTACTAGTACTTTACTGATGTACTTTTTCAGTTTTTTTCGATTTTCTCAAAATTCCCTCCAAGGATTTTTTTTAAAATTCATAAATGAACTATTTTTTAGATGCTCTTTAAAATGTATATTCTCATTTTGCCGTTGAAATCTTCTGAAGACCACTTTACTCTTGTTCTTCATAGGAAAGATAGAACTGGTTGCCATGGTAACCGAATTTAAATCTTTTTCTTTTTATTAGATTAAAAATCAATTATTATTTAAATTCCCATTTATTTTTATTTTATTTGTGTCTTTAATTGCTTAGGAGAAAACATATATCTCTCTCTCTCTCTCACTTGCAAACATTATCGCCTGTCTCTCCGCCTTCTCTCATAGGCCTAATGTTAATTTCCTATAGGGATTTGTATGTTAATTTCGATTCAAAAGGGGGTCCCCTTTGAAACTTTTTACGCATTTAAAAATTTTTTTTCCAATTTTTATGAAATTTTGTATTTATTTACGATTCTATATTGTATATAAAATGTCCAAATATGAGATTAAAATTTTGAAAAATAACCATAGTTTATTTGAAGCAGTCAACATTTAAAATGCAAGTTTGAAACTAAGGTGCTATAGGAAACTAAATATATCTCGACACAAAAAATCTGGTGTGACCAGCACAGTGCACAACTTTCTCTTACCGAAGGGTAAGAGAAAGTTGTGTGCTGTGCGCCAGTCACACCAGATTTTTTTTTCTTAATTTCGGTAATTCTGTACTTGTTTGCCAGAATATAAATACAAATCAAATTTTTAAGTACTAATTTTTAAAATTTTACATTAAAAATAATTTTTTTTTTTAAAGTATTTTTTTTTTTCAAATCTCGGGAGGGGGGGGTAATTACTTCCTTTACCCCCCTCCTTGAAATATTTTCTTGATAATTCAAAAAAATTTTAAATTTAGGCTATGTACAGCTCGTAAAAAATTGAAATTGGCTATTTAAACTTAAAATAGGCACTAAAAAAGGCATTTATAGATGAAATAGGCACCAAAACCCAGAATCGGCCAAAATAGGCATTATAGGCACTAACAAATACCTCTTATTTTATTCAGAATTTCATGAAACGTATACATATCATATTGGCCTAAATTTTAAGCCATAAATAAAAAAAAGGCAAATAGGGCGAAATCCGAGCCATAGTGATCAATCACACAATATTTTTTACTTTCTCTTACCTATGTATATATGTAATATATATATAGAGAGAAAGTATTGCGATCATGTCAAAAATTCGATGTCGAGATTTTGATGGATATACATGTTTTGAGGTCCCCTGAGTCCAAAAAAGTGGGTCCCGCAAATTGGTCTGTGTGTGTGTGTGTGTGTGTGTGTGTGTGTGTGTGTGTGTGTCTGTGTGTGTGGAACCATTTTTTTAGCATGAAGGAGTTGAGCTAGCGGATTGAAATTTTATATTTAACTTAGGTACCTTTGAAGAATCTCAAAATAAGCTTTTGAACAAAATCGGCCAAAAAGTACTAGTACTTTACTGATGTACTTTTTCAGTTTTTTTCGATTTTCTCAAAATTCCCTCCAAGGATTTTTTTTTAAAATTCATAAATCAACTATTTTTTAGATGCTCTTTAAAATGTATATTCTCATTTTGCCGTTGAAATCTTCTGAAGACCACTTTACTCTTGTTCTTCATAGGAAAGATAGAACTGGTTGCCATGGTAACCGAATTTAAATCTTTTTCTTTTTATTAGATTAAAAATCAATTATTATTTAAATTCCCATTTATTTTTATTTTATTTGTGTCTTTAATTGTTTCAAAGAAAACATATATGTCTCTCTCTCACTTGCAAACTCTTTTTAAATTCCCTTTCCACCTTATCTTCGCAAGGAACAATGTTAATTTCCTATAGGGATTTGTATGTTAATTTCGATTCAAAAGGGGGGTCCCCTTTGGAACTTTTTAGGCATTTAAAATTTTTTTTTCCAATTCTTATGAAATTTTGTATTTATTTACGAATCTATATTGTGTATAAAATGTCCAAATATGAGATTAAAATTTTGAAAAATAACCATAGTTTATTTGAAGCAGTCAACATTTAAAATGCAAGTTTGAAACTAAGGTGCTATCGGAAACTAAATATATCTCGACACAAAAAATCTGGTGTGACCAGCACGGTGCGCAACTTTCTCTTACCGAAGGGTAAGAGAAAGTTGTGTGCTGTGCGCCAGTCACACCAGATTTTTTTTAATTCATTTTGACATCTCAGATTATATAGACTTCAATGATACTCGGATTATTTAAATATACGCTATACATGGGGGTTCAGGTACATTTATTTATATCATTTGGTATCCAAATAATTTAAATAAATATTCATTGCACTATCTGGGTTCGGAACTGGCGCCCCTTGGCTTTAAAATAATTTTAGATGTTCTGGTGCAGCCAGATAGACGGTTTCTAATGAAATAAAGTGATCTTCAGAAGATTTTAACGGCAAAATGAGAATATACGTTTTAAAGAGCATCTAAAAAATAGTTGATTTATGAATTTAAAAAACAAATTCTTGGAGCGAATTTTGAGGAAATCGAAAAAAACTGAAAATGTGCATCAGTAAAGTACTAGTACTCTTTGGCCAATTTTGTTTAAAAGCTTATTTACACGAGTTTTTTTTTTTTTTTATTTTTTAAAAAACATTTACACTTTTTTCTCATTCACACTCACATTCACACAGTCTTTTCGGCAACTGAGGCCATTTAAGACTTTTTACGATAATCAGTATGTTTAATATATCAATTGGGGGGTCCAGGCATTTTTATTTAAGTCATTTGGTATCCAAATGCCTTAAATAAAATTATCGGACTGCCCGGGGTCCGAATCCGAGACGTTCGGTATAGAAGGTAGGCACGCTACCAACTACTCCAAGCCCCTTGGGCATTTACACGAGTTCGGAAGGTGTCTAACTTAAATATAAAATTTCCACCCCTAGCTCATTTCCTTCATGCTTAAAAATGTCCACACAGCTTTTTGGCACAGCCATTTGGTATCTAAATGGCTTAAATAAAATCATCGGACTGCCTGGGGTCCGAACCCGGGACTTTTGGTATACCAGGTTAGCACGCTAACCTCTACACCAAGCCCCAAGGGCTACTTTAAACTTGTTTTTCTAAAATGCAGTCAGTATTTTTGCGATATAAATCTATATATATCAATAAATAAAAGGGTTTAAACTTAAATTTTTCTCTTTTAAGGAGACATGTTTATTTTCTTTTATCATTATTATTTGAAATTCCAATCGGGATCTACGTTTATTTACCCGGGGTGCTTCAGACACACCTCAAACCCAACAGGCCTCTGGTCTTTGCCATCTACCGGCGCCTCGTGAAGTTATTATCTTTAATGGTCTGTCTGTCTGTGATCTAAATAAAGTTTTAAGGAAACGAGCTACAAGATTGAAATTTTATATTCAAATAGGCACACTAATGAGTCGTGAAAATAAGCTATTAAATCAAATCGGCCAAAGAATACTATTACTTTACTGATGTACTTTTACGGTTTTTTCGATTTTCCCAAAATTCTTAAATCAATTATTTTTTAGATGCTCTTTAAAATGTATATTCTCATTTTTGCCCTTGAAATCTTTTAGAAGCACACTTTACTCTTGTACTTCATAGGAAAGATAGGAGAACAAAATATAAATGAATATTTTCCCATGCTTATAAATTTTACATCTTGAATT
Source organism: Euborellia annulipes (assembly GCA_023213315.1). NCBI lineage: Eukaryota > Metazoa > Arthropoda > Insecta > Dermaptera > Anisolabididae > Euborellia > Euborellia annulipes. The sequence goes on along the minus strand of JAKCPI010006814.1, from coordinate 9,262 downwards.
CTAATATATGTCGAGACGAAAAATCTGGTGTGACAAGCACAGAACACAACTTTCGATTACCGAAGGTAAGAGAAAGTTGTGTGCTGTGCTAGCACACGGGATTTTTTTATTACCGAAAATTAGAACTCGTTTTAGAATATTTTTTTTTTTTTTAGTGAATTAAATTTCTTTTCGATTAACTCGCATTGTTATCCACGATGTTTTATGTATCACTTTCCTTTTTGGGTTTCATCATTTTTCACTGAATCGGAATTGTCGGAGAATCGAAATCCCCCCCGTATTGAATCGTCCTAGAGATTAACTTGACGTTGTTGTATTGTACTCGGGCAGATCTTCTTCTTCTTCTCTCGCCCAACTTTCAAAAAAAATCTACACAAAAGGGCGCGGCGGATAATAAAATGACCCTAAAAAGGTGCTTCTTTTTTTTTCTATAAAAGAATCTATTAATATGAAATAGCTATAGAATAGAATTCACAAATAATTCACTCTTTCGTTCGTTGAACATTTACATAAAATCCATTAGCAATAAAGTTAGAATATGACATTCTGTTTACATCTGAATGATTTATCATTTGATTTTAACCTCATTTGAATTAAGAATAAACTCAATATTAATGATCTCAAAAAAAAAAAAAAGAATTCGACTTACAAATTATAAACATATCGATAAAAATGAATTTACTGTTTAATATTTAAATAAATAAATCTTTATATACATTTATAATCATGTTAGCGAAGTGAATAGCTGAACGGAATCAATATGTAGTAAGATAAATAAAAAGCTAAGCAGCTGTGTTTCTTTCTTTATTTTAGAGGGCGCGGCACGGGAACCTTATTTTAAAAACAAAAGGTATTGGAGATATCATTTTAATTATTTTTTTTTATACATAGCAGTACATTTAAATTTTATTTTCATTGCTTTTTGAAAATGATATCTTGAAACAAGACACCGTTCTGCTCAAAACATTGAAAGAGTCGAAATCTGAAGTTTTGGACCACTTTGGCCAGAATTTCCGTGTCTATCTTGGCGATAGCATTTCAAATATCGTTCTTCAGCTGATCCAGTGTTTTCGGACAATTGGTATACGCCAGGAATATGAGATATACCCATAAAAAACAATCACAGGGTGATAAATCTGGCTAGCGCGCTGACCAGTCTCAAAACTAAAACGCTGAATGATTGAGACTAGTCAGTGCGCTAGCCAGATTTATCACCCTGTGATTGTTTTTTATGGGTAGATCCAGTGCCCTCATTTCAACTTTTTCTTGGGAGGGGCAAACATTTTTTAGAATAATATAAAATTTTATAAGATTCCGAGCCCTTGGGGGGGGGGGGAATGCCCCTGCCCCTCCAAATGACGCCACACATATTCCTGGTGTATACCAATTGTCCGAAAACACTGAATCAGCTGATTTGTAATACTATCGCCAAGATAGACTCGGAAATGCTGGCCAAAGTGGTCCAAAACTTCAGATTTCGACTCTTTCAATGTTTTGAGCAGAACGGTGCCTCGTTTCAGGATATCATTTTCAAAAAGCAATGAAAATAAAATTCAAATGTACTGCTATGTATAAAAAAAATAATTAAAATGATATCTCCAATACTTTTTGTTTTGTAATTTTTTAAAATAAGGAAGTTCCCGTGCCGCGTCCTGTAGAACCCACAGCGACGTTTTGGTCGACTATGCGATCATCTTCATAGCTAACAGAAAAACATTCTTATGTTTTTTCTGTTGACTGAACCCTAGCCCTGAAGATGGTCGCATGGTCGACCGAAACGTCGCTGTGGGTTCTATAATAAAGAAAGAAACAAAGCTGCTTGGCCTTTTATTAATCCTACTACATTTATATTCATTAGAACTAATTTGAGAATATTATTAAATACTGATTAGCCTATTGTATTTTAAGGATTTTGAAATATTATGAGTAAAGCCCGGATTTTGATGCATCAAAAACCTCTAAATATGCAATAAAAGTATTAAAATATGCAGCTAAAAAGCAGTCAACATTTAAAATACTCAGAGCCCGACTCCCCATTGGAATTTCAAAATAGTTTTGCATTTTAACGTTCTATTTTTTAAATCACTATAAACTTAGCATGAAATTTAATTTCTTTACATTATTTATAATACCTTGTATTTTATAATTGATTATATATATAGCGATCTCAAAATTTCTATTGTGTGAGAATTTCATTGTTAAACTTGACATTGATAGTTGTTGAACAAACAAACTAAATTCATTAGTTAAGTTTGTAGCGTGACGCTTACATTAAAAAAAAATCTAACCGAAGTTCTACAAGTGAATGCAAACACTAATTACAGGGCTTTTTAAGTACATTTTTTTTCCTATTAATAGCACAATCACTATTTTATTAATGGTCCTAACTTTCCTAACTAAACATAACTAATGTCATTTAAACGTTTTTACTATTATGTAAGCGAGGCGAATATCTGAATGAATATGTAGTAGAAAATAAAGGCCAAGCAGCTTAGTTTCTTTCTTTATTTAAGAACCCACAGCGACGTTTCGGTCGACTATGCGACCATCTTCATGACTACATTGGAGTTTATAAAAACATAACATCAAGAGGTTGTTATAAAAAAATAAAAGACAAGAGACAAAAATAAATTATCATTACCTAGAGTTCGGTCAACAGAAAACCCTCTTAAGTTCTTTGACAGACATTTTATTGCTGAATGCATTATATCTGATAGATCGTAATGAATTTTATGAAATGCCTGTCAAAGAACTTAAGAGGGTTTTCTGTTGACTGAACTCTAGGTAATGATAATTTATTTTTATGTCTTGATATTTTTATTTCTTTATAACAACCTCTTGATGTTATGTTTTTATAAACTCCATTGTAACCATGAAGATGCTCGCATAGTCGAAACGTCGCTGTGGGTTCTATAATAAAGAAATAAACTAGCTGCTTAGCCTTTTATTTTGTACTAAATTTTACTATTATTGAAAATTGTATTCCGTGCTTGTCACACCAGATTTTTTGTGTCGACATATATTTAGTTTCCGCCGATATTTTTTTTTTTTTTTTTAACAATCACACTTTTTTCTCATTCGCACTCACACTCATTTTCGGCAACTTAGGCCATTTAAGAATTTGACGATAACCGTTATTATTTATTATATCTATGGGGTCCAGGCATTTCAATTTAAGCCATTTGATATCCAAATGGCTTAAATAAAATCATCGGACTGCCTGGGGTTCGAACCCGCGACGTTCGGTATAGAAGGTAGACACGCTACCAACTACACCAAGCTCGTAGGCGATATAAAATTTACAAATATGGGAAATTATTTATATTTTGTTACCATGGCAACCATTTCTCCTATCTTTCCTATGAAGCACAAGAGTAAAGTGTACTTCAAAAGATTTTAAGGTTAAAATGAGAATATACATTTTAAAGAGCTTCTAAAAAATAATTGATTTATGAATTTTAAATAAAATCGTTGGAGCGAATTTTGAGAAAATCTAAAAAAAAAAAACTGAAAAAGTGCATCAGTAAAGTATTAGTACTCTTTGGCCGATTTTGTTTAAAAGCTTATTTTCACGGTCCAGGAAGGTAGAAAACTTAAATATAAAATTTCAACCTCCTAGCTCAATTCCTTCATGCTTAAAATTGAACACACACACACAGACAGACCATGTCGCGAAAATCACTTTTTTGGATTCAGGGGACCTCAAAACTTGTATATCCATTAAAATCTCGACATTGAATTTTTGACATGAATCCAATATTTTCTCTCTATATATATTAATATAACATATATAGAGGTAAGAAAAAGTAAAAAGTTGACGTACCAATTAAGAGAATTGATTTAATCACTGATTGATCATATAACCTTTTCTTTTTATCCCTTCGCTTCAATATTATTTTAATTAAAGTCCGCTAGTTGTAATCTCTCTGTGAAGAGAGCCAAGTGGGGAGAAGACAAAGACAAGTGGACATCCACCTCTTCCCTTATATCCTGGCCGATTTCATTGTAATTTATCTCACAGGGTGGACAGGTTGCGGTGGATTCTTCTTATTGTTAGTTCCGTTCCATGTTCCTCTCTTGTCTTTTCCTCTCTCTTTCTCTCTTATACTCACGTTTTATTTGATTCAAACACATCGGAAATGTCAAAGCGAGCTTATCTTTTTTAAAAACATACATCTGCTTTGTGAAATTAAAATTTGACCATTCTATAGAAATTTTACTTTTTAGTTCTCACTGTACAATGAAGGACAATATTAAGTCCCACCCATGCGTTTACTACTTGTGATTATTTCATTGTTTATAAAAAAATATTATAATTTTTTTAATGGAAACTTTCAGGGTTCAAAATCTAAAAAATCTAGAAAATTTCCAATAAAGATTTTCATTTTCTTTTATAAAAAAATATGAAATAATCACAAGTAGGAAACGCATGGGTGGGACTTAATACTGTCCCTCACTATACGTAGTAGGCCTACTAATGGAGAGATTTACTGATGTAGTTTTTCAGTTTATTTCGATTTTCTCAAAATTCGCTCCAACGATTTTGTTTAAAATTCAAAAATCAATTATTTTTTAGATGCTCTTTGAAATGTATATTCTCATTTTGGCATTGAAATCTTTTGAAGACCACTTTACTCTTCTACTTAATAGGAAAGATAGGAGAAATGGTTACCATGGTAACAAAATATAAATATTTTTCTGTTTATAAATTTTACATCTTGAATTCTAATGTACCTTATGCCCCCGAGCTTAGTGTAGTTGGTAGCGTGTCTACCTTCTATTCCGAACGTCGCGGGTTCGGACACCAGGCAGTCTGATCATTTTATTTAAGCCATTTGGATAGCAAATGGCTTAAATAGAAATTACTGGACCCCAATATAGTAGATTCATAAATAACGGTTATCGTCAAGTCTTATATGGTCTTGAATGAGAAAAAATGTTAAAAAAAAATATGTACCCTACTGTCGGAAACTAAATATATCTCAACACAAACTCTTGTCACTGGTGTGACAAGCACAGCACTCAACTTTCTCTTACCCTTCAGAAAGAGCTGTGAAACCAGTCACACCAGATTTTTTTGAGAAAAATTATTTTTCTTTATTTCAATATAAAATATGTAATCATGGGTGACTTTGTGGCTGTAGATATGATAATGTAGGAGTTACAAGGATGCAGCCAAGGAGTGTTTAAAACAATGATGTTTCATCATCAATTCCCAATCGGGACGAATTTTATATTGCCATCTTCAGTCTTTTTACGAATTGATGTTTCATTGGATTAAACCTTCTTCGCTGCATCCTCGTAGCTCCAACGTCATGAAAATATTTAAATCGTTTCAAAAATCGATGTCGAGATTTGATAGAAATATTCGTTTTGAAGTCCGCTGAGTCCAAAAAAGTGAATTTCGAAAAATGGTCTATCTGTGAATAAAACGAAAAGAGATACCAGTTTAAAATTTTATATTTATGCAACACAAAAAATTTCAAAGAATACTACTAGTACTTTTTTTTTAATTTGTTTAAGGCCTTTTTAGGCATCTGACGCCATTTAGACTCTATTTAATTTAAAAAAAAGTGTAGAATGGCTGTTATTTATTAATCTTAAGGAAATGGATTTGCAGCCAAGGAGAATAAAAAAAACTATTTAGTTTCTTTCGGTCGACGTTTCGGACGCCAATCGCGTCCTTCCTCGGGACCAAAGATTGTTAGAAAGCACACATAGATTTTGTTGTGGCATACATAAAATATTTGAACAATATTGATAATGGCATCTTTTATGTATAAGGGAAGAGCTCTCTGTGCGTTATTTTTTTTTCCCTCTATTTAATTTGTTTGTTAGAAAAGTAAGTTGATTTTAGCCTCCTACTGATCCTTTGAGTTATTTTTTCGAATTTTTCATAATTCATAAATCAATTATTTGGACCCTGTTATGCAATAGTGTGTCAAGAACCAAAAAAAAAATTAAAAATTGAGTTAAGCACGGAATATTGTTTCAAATGCTATAATTAATAGTATTTTTTATGAAATATGTCATAAAAAAATTTATATTTAATGTTACTTGCACAAATGACAAAAAAAATTATATATAATCCAATGAAAACAAAAAACTTCAATGTTAATTTTCTCAAAACTCGGTAGCTTGCGCTTGACACTCTAATGCGTAACAAGATCCATTTAGTTGGTTTTTAAAATATAAATTATTTCTCTTATTCCTCCCCCCCCCCCAATCAAACAAAAATTGTTTAAAACACACTTAAATCTTGATTATAAATTTTACTTCTTGGGCCCCGATAAAGGCAAAAATTCTGGTGTGACACAAAGCACACCAGATTTTTTTTATATCTATTATCTATTGTTTTATACGTAGGCCTATTGCTTGACTGCGGAGTTTGCTATAAAATATTTTAGTCATGTCATGTTTTTGTACAATGCAAACACTTCCAAGTTTAAGCCTGAGTTAATTAAAAATTCTAAGATCAAACTCTATCTTAATTAAAGGTAAACATTTACTTGTGCTATTCCAAAATGCTTGGGAAAATTTGCATTTTTTTTTTTTTTTATATTAGTACATAATTTATTAATCAGAAGAATTTCTATAATTCATGAAAAACCATTTGAAATTTAATAATTATTTTCTTTTAACACATTAGGCCTAAATACAGGGTGATTGTAAACTATATGCCAAAAATGTATAGGGGGCCTAAATAAGCAGATTTCGTATAGGATTGTGTGTGCGATAATGCCTCCTTGAACTGGCCGACATGCATTTCATGTATGAGGCTGCATAAAGAAATGGATTAGCTGCTCAAAGGAGGTAGAGGAAGCGATTCTTCGATAGAAATCAGTCGGATCGTCGAACATTCGAGCGTTTTCATCGGGAGTTATATTCTTTGAGCAGTTAATCCCGACCCATACGTGAAATGCATGTCGGCTAACTTCCGCATTGGTTCAACGATGTATGCTGCTCGAGATCCGTGCGGGAAATGATGAATAGCGAAGCGCTGCAGTAATCAGCGCTCTCTACTGGCTCAAGGCGTCATTACCGCACATACAATCCTATACGAAATATGCTTATTTAGGTTCCCTCTACCTGCCTTTACATTTTTGACATTGTTATAGCTTAGGACCACCCTGTATAGGAGGGCAGGCCATTAAGTCCGTGACTTTTTGAATTTACCGTCTCTTAACTGAAATAGCAACACTGTTCCTGTCAGCAGGCAACTATCAGCTGACTCCTGTCGAAATTTGAACCACCTGGGTCTTTTAGTTTTTGTTTGACATCCATTAATAGCAGATTGATTTGAGAAAAAAGTGAATTTTGCAGTTTCCATGGCAAAAATCCATGAATTGGGATACGAATTGCTCCCTCATCCGACCTATTCTCCGGATTTAGTCCCGAGTGACTATTTCTTGTTTCCAAACCTTCAAAAATGAGATTTGACTCCAACGTCATCTCAATTTTGATACCCTCGACAAATCTTATTTTTTGGAAGGGATAAAAAAAATTGGAGAAACGTTGGACAAAGTGTATAGAGCTCAAAGGAGACTACGTTAGAAAATAAAATAATTTTTTATACAAAAACCTGTGTTTCATTCAAAAAGTCACGGACTTATTGGCCTGCCCTCGTATATATGCATTTTCCAATCGAAGATTTGATAAGATCATTTGGACCCTGTTACGCATTAGTGTGTCAAGCGCCATCTACCGAGTTTTGAGAAAATCAACATTAAAGTTTTTTGTTTTCATTGGATTATATATAAGTTTTTTTGTCATTTGTGCAAGTAACATTAAATAAAAATTTTTTTAGGACATATTTCATAAAAAATAATATTAATTATAGCATTTGAAACAATATTCCGTGCTTAACTCAATTTTTAATTTTTTTTGGCGCTTGACACACTAATGCATAACAGGGTCAATTTATGGACCTCTTCGAGGGGATTAAATATAGCCTACCTATCCTATAAACGAAATTTTCTTGCAACTAAATATGAATCTCAAAACACATGTTTAAATCAATATGAATTTAATCAATATAATGAAGGAAAGATATTTGGTCGAATGTCAAATATTAATAATTGAAAGTAAAATTGTTGGAAAGCATATTATATTATAATAAGAAAATACCTTGAGGGAGCAGGACGAGATCCGGCTTTGTGCCCGGGATTAGGGCGAGCAGGTGTCCCATTCAAGAGGGCGTTAATAATTTCGTTAAGCTGCCCATTGTCCCTTGCTGAAAACCCCTTACAATGGGAGGGAGCCCGCCCCCCACCCTCCAATGTAATTGGACGGTCAAGGGCCAAGGGACCCGCGAAGGGATAAAGGCAAAACGCTTTATACAAACATTAAGGAAAATAGAATAAATTTATTAAAGAAGAGAATATTCTATTAAAGGAGGATCCTTTGTTAACAATATATTAGAGGATTCCCTTTTATTAAAATGACAATTGAGTCATGAGAAAAAAATTTTACGGCATGTTAATAGTTAATATAAACGTATAAATATAAATGTAGGCCTAATCTCTTATGTAAGAATCCGGAATCTCTTAATTTATTATACTTTATGCTGTAGTATATTTAAGGGTGAAAATAATAATTTTGTTTAGAATCCAGCTATGATTCATCCTCAGATTAAAAGCGATATAACAGAATAAAATTATTACCTGGTGTATCCTCGAATAGAAATGATTTGTTTTAATAAGAGAAAATGTTTGTTTTTTGCCAGTTTATACATACAAATCGCTTACTGAATGCATGAGTTGTACAAATCAAAAAATTCGCGTCTCGAAATGCTAATTTTGGGAGTTTCCAGGGGCCACAATTTTGAAGCTATCGACCTCAAATTTTTTTTAAATTAAAGCTATTTAAAATATCTACAACTTATAAAAGCCCTTCTTTTGATTTCCGAAAAAATAGAATTTTTTTTTAGATTAATCGCATTAAATAAAAGATATTTTAAAAAAGGAGGCTCTATAGGTTGTAGATAATTAAATTAGTAATCAATGTGTTAAAAAATAATTAATTTTTTACCCTTAATTAATTAGCTGGAATCTTTCAAATGAAATGGAATAAATCCCTTGGATTCCTATGGGAAAAACTAACGCCATCTCTTGCCGCCTAGAGTAACTCGCTACTGAATCGTCTTCTAGCGACTTTTCGAGACGCGCACCTTAAACTTTCTAGTATATATTGATTGAAGATTGATGAGTGATTCTACAAATGCATGATTATCTCAGAAAAATTGTAAATCTGTATTAATTTT
>JAKCPI010006813.1:0-14159 GCA_023213315.1 Euborellia annulipes | reverse complement strand
CAGTTCTATTTCTGATATAACGTAATATCGATTTGTGATCCATTCTAAAGTTCGCTAGCAGAATTCTAAATTACCTTTTCCATTATTTAATTGGTATATCTTTTATTATATTCTTTGAATTTATTTTCGAAACAAAGGTATCAAATTAAAATGAATTTTTTTTGATTGTCATCCCTATTTTTTTCTCTCTCTCTCTGTTCTTGTTAATATGCATAGGAATAGAAATAAAATTTGTGGGGAGTAAGAGGGAATTTTATTGGATTAAAATCTCTTCCCTCCACTTTCATGTTTACATTACTTATTATTGTAATTCCATTCCCTTTTTTTTTTCATTAGACAAAGTTCGTCATTTTAATTACGATCCCCCCCCCCCCTTCAATTCAAAAACAATTTAATTATAGATATTTTAATTTCTATTGCAAACAATTATTTAAATATGGCTACTATACTCATCCAATCCACCCTTCGTTGGTTATTTCAATATCTAATTAAAACAAATGCGTATTCATTGGAATTTTTCTTTCAATTTAGTTAATTAAATATCTTCGTTTTTTTAATATTCAGTAAACCTAATGATATTTCTCAAATTCATTTTGGTAAAATTATTTGTAAGCCCCTCCCAAAAATTTGGCTGAGTTACAAAACTACCTTGTAAGAGCGTAAGCATGGAATATTAGCCGATCTGAACAATTACACCACAAGTGGCACTTCTGGTGCGATGATGAGACTAGAAACCGGCACAATCCATATTCTGACTCTTTGATTGTGTGGTTGCTCAGGGTGATGTTGATGGAGGAAGATAGGTACCCCAAAATGTGCTTTAGGAGGCTTCTATCCTTGATGGGTGACTCGGGTGCGAGACACAATTGCCTATCCCAAGTTAGACCTGATCAGTTTGGAGCTGATAAACTGTTGGAATGAGATTGTCGAGGGATTTAGGTTTGGACTGTATAAGACGCTCATCAACATACGTGTTTGCTGGTTCATAAAAATTTAATTCACACACAAATTTAATAACAAAAAAAATAATAATAAAAAAAATACACTACAAGATACACTTTATCGGATACAGATGGTCGGTATAATAATGCGCATGGTCAGTTTTTCAGTTTGTAGATGTTGCTTCACAAATCAACACCAAAGATGTAAATATTTTCCTTGCACGAGGAGCAATTAGGAATAACGTTGGGGGTTATGGAGAGCACGCTTGGGTTCAAGACAATCGCTTGGGCTACAACGCAGAAAAGTGAGTTTATAGTTAAAGAGTAACTAGTAGAAGTAATATTATTTTGGTACTGGCAACACGGGCAAGCTGACCAAATGAGACTTCCATACAGATGAGCAAAGTAAACTCAAGTGAGGAAGGATGCTACCGTTGAGGCACTCGGAGAGTTGATAGCGTGCACTTCCTTCCGGTTAGTATTTCTTCCATTCAGACCTGCCCTCTGGCGGAGATTGGCCGACCCACTTATTTGTGGCGCCAACATAAACCTTGCGGATAGAACAGCCATCAAATATCTGATCGAAGAAGAAATGAACCACTACCAACAGAGGCTGATAGACAAGAATCTCGACTTTGTAAACCAGTCCTTATTCAGCTTTTATAAGACAGCCTTCCTCTTCCTCCGCATGGGTTTAAGGTGGGCCCTTTTGTTAGGTTGTGGGCGCAAATGAGAACAATGGGCAAATACATCTTGAAGTTATCGGTCAGCAATAACGTCCATATAGTGAACCGAAGTGGAATCTGTAATTGTAACGAGGTTGAGTCGCTGTCCCATATTTTGGCCAGATGTCCTATTTATCGATCCTTGAGAGACTATTATTTTACAAACGAAATCCCCATGGTTGAATTTGAGGAAGGTATTAAAACTCCTAAGGATCTGAAGAGGAATTTTAGCTTCATGGATGGGTTTTTGAAACTTCGTTCATTTATAATCAACGAAAGATTATACCCGGAAGAGCTAAATTATGAATTAATAAAAAAATAAAATAAATAACTTAAATGTCTACTTTTTTAATATTATACTTTGTACTCTATATTTTTATCTCTTTCCCCATCTTATGTATTGATTTACTGAATAAAAAATATTATTATTATTATAAGTGGCAATAAAATGGGAAGATGATTTGAATTGGATCTTGGAGTGACGTTTGACAAGAAGATGAATTTTAATAAACAAAGTCTATCCAAAAACTTGTTCCCTTGAGAAAATACGAACCCTCGCCGAATCGATTCTCATATATTCATGGGTTATTTGGTCTCCGTTTTTCAATCAAAAAGGGGAAACAATTCAGCATAAATTTTATACTAAATATATGAATGTAGATATTGACCGTCCTGAACCTCTGCGTACGTTTTTCTTTCCAATAGACCTTCTAGGCGGTCTTGTTTACCTTAAATTAGCAGTGAAAAACCTGTTTATATGGATTGCCAAATATTGCAATAATACTTTTACTAAACCGAGTTCGAGGTTACTTATCATTTAAGATTGTTGGTGGTAAAATATTGAGTGGAACTAATTTTTCTGCTATAAAAATGTATTGGTACATAACAGAATATAACATAGTCCATAGCATAAAAGGGGTTAGATAAAAGGAACCGGGTGGAACCAGAAATAAGGCTTAATCCTTGCATGGGCGTAACTAGGGAGTTCTGGGGGGGGGCAGAAAGCTCCCCAATCCAAGATTTATTAAAACAATATGGGGTCTTCCAGGAAATAAGGATTAGTTCACTAGCTAGAAACGAACGAAGGAGGAGGAGTTTGAGATAGGAAATGATGTAACTTCACGTGGTGCCGGCAGATGGCTACGGCAAGAGGCTGGTTGGGTTTGAGGTGTGTGCCTTCGTGCACTAAAGCACTTCGGGTAAATAAACCCCGATAGGAATAATAATAATAATAAGCATAGTAATTTGTTATTTGCATCTTAAAAAGTGTGGCCAAATAGTATTAATTCAATATGGTCTGCAAAGAGTAACAAGTATTTTAATCTTATCTTTACCACTTAGACCGACAGTACACCATCCATTTTGTTTACAATAATTGTGACTTCAGATTTGTAATCTACTATCTCATTCATTCTGATATACAAATTCTTCTTTAAACAAGTACGCACCTGGTTTTTACGTCCCCAAAAGAAATATTGAGATGTGGGAGAGAGAAAAGATAAAGAACAATTAGAAAATTCACTTTTCTTTCATTCTAAATAAAACGTTGGGGAGTGTCTCGTTTGCATTTCAAATTCCTTACTAGAGAGATGCTAGTTTTTGTAGTCAGAGAGCCGTTAAATGCTCTCTCTATATATATACACAGTATACATTTGCTCCCCTTCCCTTATGCGAAACGATTTGACCTTTCTTTTTCTTTGTAGGAGCGATAAAAAAAGAGGGGAGAATAAATGCAATTGTTCTTTATTTAAAAACAACATAACAACGTTGAAAGAAAGATCTTTTAATTGGATACAATCACCTTTAAAAAAAAAAATTGGGTGAATATTTGGTAGTTCGTTAGTACATAGATAGACAGTAGTTTTTTTTTTTCTTTTTAGATAATTAAATAAAAATGTTCAATTAACAATGAATGGATCGTAAAGTTAAAGAGAAATTCCCAGGCAGAAAAAAAAAAGATATTTGAGTCTGCTTTCCAGTTTCGTTATTCTTTAATGTTTGTAATTTAATATTTTTTTTTTTTAATTCCAAGCGATATTCAATTTTTCTTAGTTTTATTTTCCCAAGTTCTTCAAACTGCCAGTAGCTTCTTTTCGAGGTTTGCCTTTATTTCTTCAAGTTCTTTCAGAAATTTTTGCAGATTCTGGTAATTGATACTTGATATTCCTTTATAACCTGAAACCTGGTATCTAAATGAGGCCCTACACTATCAAGCGGCTTGATCAAATGCTTGAGCAAATTGATTGTATCAAGCGTGATTGATAGTGTAGAAGCCCATTTGACGCTTGACGGTGATTGATAGAAAATTTGAATGACTCAAGCGGTTGATCAAGCGGCTTGATAGTGTAGAGCAATTTTCGTCAAGCATTGAGGCAGTCACTCGGTGGAAACCATGGCGTCAACATCCCAAACTTCGTCTCTCGATCCAGAAAACTCGGAGCGGGAGTTTATTAGTTTGTTGATTGATTTATATCGCTTCACGCATCTTTGTATCTTTCTTCTCAATGTCAGGGCGTAGTAAATCCAGTAGATAATCGAAACTTTCTTGGTCCATTCTCAAAAAGTTTCTGTAGTCCTCTGGTTCCGAATCACATCAAGTGAAGCGGTTTCTCATTTTGTACCACTTCTTAGACCACCTTCTTTTCTTCTTTTCCTTCTTTTTCCGCTTCACGGCAACCAATGTTGTAATTAGGAAGGCCAAATCTGTATTCGACACCATTGTAACGCGAAAAAGCGAAAGCACGTTCGCAAAACTCACTGTTCCACTTCTCTGCTTTGACTGACAAGAGAGTTTTGATCAAAAGATCGAAGTGTTGATTGAAGCACGCTTGAAGCTCCCAGCAATCGGAGGTTCAAGCATTTGATCAAGCCGCTTGATAGTGTAGGGCCTACTTTAGGCCTAAATCAAAAATAATTCCTCTCAAGTAGGTATTTCAGCATCTTATTCTCATCGATAGAGACATGAGGTAGTGCTCTTTTCCAACCACCCCCCGGGTTAACCAAGTCAGAGTCATCCCCATTTTTAAAGCACTTAGGCCACCTCAAATGTGTCCTTTGTGTCTGTGTGGCGAGATTTTCGTACCCGAAGAGGAAACATACGTAATGTTAAATTATTTGAGGCAAGCTGGATTCGAACCCGATTTAAAACTTGAGATCTGTAATTCTCAGTTTATCCGCTTTTAACTACTTGCTTCTTTAATATCCTTATGAATGTCATATCCTAAGGCGTATTCCTTCAACATTCTCAGTTGTTCTTTTTTCTGCGACTTGTACTATTTCTGCATAAAACGCTTAATCATCTTCTGTTCAATAATATTATTTTTTTTAAATATAGGGTTCGCGTAAAAAAAAAAAACATCAAGTGTTATTGTTCGTTCCAAACTTTAATGGTATCGCGAATCCTTTCCGTTACAGTGCAGTAGTTGGTTCCACCGGACACCGAGTTTAGGATCTCATGATTTGAAGGGCCAAGCCTTTCCGGACAGCTCATTGCTTTTGTAACTTTTGCTCACTTCATTTACGCGACAGGCTCTCCTTTTTGCTCTGCTATATTTTACCTGTTTAATATTATTATTTTTTTTTAATCCACACAACTAATTCCATGACATCAACCGTTGCTATCTCTGATCAACTCACCATCTATCCACGACCTAAGCAACGTTCCTTTTTTTTTCACATCATTTATTTTCTATTCAAAATTTAATCTTTTTTTTTTATTAAAGTGAAACTTTATTTTGATCGACACAAATTTTTTCGTTTCTCTATCAGCATGTTGCGTTACAAGCCGTGACGTCAAAGGCCGTGACGCTACAAGTTATGACGTCACAAGCCATGACGACAAAAATAGGAAAGTTGAAATTTAATATATATGACGAATTATAAAAAAATAATTGTGAGATTTAATTATTTAAATTGATAAAATATAATTTTTAAAATAATTTAAAATGATTCAAATACTAAATAAATATTTTTCTCAGTTTTTAATTTAACATACGCCAATTGATTTCCCATTATCATTCCCATTTTCCAATTATTAAATTAAGATTAAAAACGCGATTTTAATACCCTTAATTGAATAATTTTATGAAAATTTTCAGTTAAAAGCCTACCATCCGAAAAAAGTTTCACTTTAATCGTGGTTTCATAAAACCACACAATATTTTCTTTTTATTATTATTTTTCTCACTTTTCGGTCAGTTCAATTTATATTTTTGTTATAATGTATTTTTTAACAAAGTGCATGGGAATAAAGTGTCGTTTATTTGAAGTTTTTGGTATCATGTATCCCGGCAGTTATGATATTTATTAATTATGTTGTTGAATATGAACTTTAGTAAAATATTATATTTTGATGTTTCATTAAACAAGCTTTTTATATTCAAGATTTACGCCAGATTTTTTTTAGACTAGAGGAAAAAAAAAAATTGTTAAAATCTTCAAGCAAAAGAGAGATTCATTTCTAAATTGATCCGCCCACTCGCTTCATCCATTTAGAGGTTAAGCTTATTCAAATTAAATGACAGAGCTTTAATTTAACCGAGTGTTAATAGGCAGAATGTTGTGCATAGGAAATCAGAAGAAGAAGAAGAAGGAGAACAAGAACAACGACGCCAAAAGGTTTACATACTAGACGAGTAATCCAATTCTTCTGATGCATAATCGCATGTAAATTTTAATAACAGAAAGACAGAGAGAGAGAGAGTTTTCATTTCAACTTTCTCTAATTAATTAACTTGAAGAAGATAAAAAAAAAATATCGTGTTGTTTTAATTTTTACGCTTTTTATTTTATTTGTCATATATATATCTGTACACCAGAGACATGCCGGGTTGCAAGAACGTATTTAACGGTTCGTTAAACGCAATTGGTGCTTTAAACCGTCCGCTAAATGATTTTGGGTTGCACGAAAGTATTTAAAGGTGATTGGTTCGTAAAAGCTGTCTTTAAACTAAAGGTTGAATTTCGGACCTTTAAACTATAAAGAATCCACTAACCTGATTCGTTTCATTGAAATGATCAATAATTTAGGGGGGAGAGGTAATATATAAATGCATTAATTTAATTGAGTTTTCTTTAGTTTCTGAAACGTATTAAGCGATATTATTAATTACTAGCCACGGCGCTCGCTTTCGGCGGGCTTCGCGCCTAGCCGGGGGCTTCGCCTCCCTGGACTCCACTCCAGCTGGCTCGGGCCCGCCTGCGGCAGACCCTCGCCTTTTCTTCTTTTTTTTTATTAAAAACATTCACACTTTTTTCTCATTCACACACACATTCACACAGTCTTTTCGGCAACCTAGGCCATTATAATTTTTGACAGTTTAAGTTTCATTCGCTAGCTGCATGTCTCATGTGAGTGCATCACACTGCTGGCTCTGTTTGCAGTGACGTCATATCCAGTGGCGTATCCAAGGGGGGCAGGGGCCCCCCCCCCCAAAGCCTTCACCAAAACAAAAAAAAACTTATTGTTTTCCCTAATTTTTTTAAAATAATTATTTTATTAACTTTCATAAATTCTAAAATCTAAAATAATGGAAAAAATCTTTAATATTTACGAATTTTGTATTAAAATTATTTTTTATTTCAAGAAAAAAATTTTATTTTATTTGTTTTTTATTTATAATTCTTATATAATCTAAAAAAAAGTTTCTCCACTTTGTTTTTTGAATATGGCGGGGGGGGAGGGGGAGGAACCCCCCCCCTCTGCCGGGTGTTCATAAAATTTTTGGGCCCCCCAAGCAGAAATCCTGGCTACGCTACTGGTCATATCATATGCAATGTAACCTGAAAAGCCTACGTGTGAAACGGCCTTGAGGTGCACGTCTCGGGGTGCTAATTTTGGGTTTCCAGCGGCCAAGCTATTTTTTTAAATTAAAGCTATTTAAAATGTCTACAACTTATAGAAGCCCTTTTTTTTGATTTTCGAAAAATAAAATTTTTTTTTTAGATTAATCGCATTAAATAAAAGATATTTTTAAAAAATCCGCTCTATAACTTATAGATAATTAAATTAGTAATCATTGTGTTGAAAAATAATTAATTTTCTACCCTTAATTAATTAGCTGGAATCTTTCAAATGAATTGGAATAAATCCCTTGTATTACTATGGGAAAAACTAACGCCATCTCTTGCCGCCTAGAGTTACTCGGTAGTCAATCGTGTTCTAACGGTTTTTCGAGACGCGCACCTTAACTCAAGTTTTGATGTGCTAGAATTTGTGCTGCTGAATTGAAAAATACAATTTTTCTCCCGTTCATTGATTGGGTGCTGATTGTAGAAAGGGCAAGGGAAGGTGGGGGAAGGAACAATTAGGCTTCTTGTGAGCTGGCCACCGCCCAAATGAAGACATTCTCTTCTCTCTAGCGGTCTAAGGGTCAAATAGGTTGTGGAGGAGGGGTGGCTGACTGAGTAGAGAGTTTCAATTAACTCCTCTCTCTCTCTCTCTGACACAAAGATAACCAAGTTTTCAACAGTTTTTTAATTAAAATCCTCACTCTCTTTCTTTCTTTCTTCGCTATTAATTATAAAATACTCTCTTTTTTTTTTTCTTTCTCTTGTGTAAAAGACACATAACATTGGATATGTAAATAATTACAAATGTCAAATTATGTATTTCTCTCTTTTTTTTTTTTTAAATTACTTAGTATAATCTCATTTTTAGATATTAAAAAAAAATCCGGTGTGATGGTTGCACAGCACACAACTTTCTCTTACCTTCGGAGGGGTTCGTCCACATATTAGTCCTTTTGCCCCATGTCAGAGTTAATCACATTCAAACAAACTCCCCTATTAATATTATGTCACAACATAGAACCCCCCCCCCCCCCCCCCCCGAATAAAAATTTCCTATGCAAAATTCATATAATTTTACTTTCTTTTTTTTTAAAGTGAAACTTTTATTTTATCTCCCCAAATTTTTTCGCTCTTTTATCAGCATGTCGCGTTACAAGCCGTGACGTCAAGGGCCGTGACGTCAAGGGCCGTGACGTCAATGGCCGTAAGGCTACAAGCCGTGACAACAAAAATAGGAAAGTTGAAATTTTCATACATATATGACGAATTACAAAAAAATAATTGTGAGATTTAATTATTCAATTTTTAAATTGATAAAATATAATTTTTAAAATAATTCAAATCTTCAATTGCTAAATAAATATTGTTCTCAGTTTTTAACATGCGTCTATTTTTACAACGCTTTTATTAACTTGCTTTCCTGTTTTTCCGACAAATTTGCAAATCGAAATTTCGACCACTTCTACTTAACCTAGAGCTTTGAAATTTTATACACGTATGTAAGTCCCGTGACAATGCAATATTTGATGTGTCTCATCTTTGTAAGTCAATTAATTTCCAATTGGCGGCCGATCAAAAAAAAGTGGGGGTAAGATATTATAATCAAAATTTCTCCTATTTATAATTAAGTTAGAGTTTCGAGCATTGGCAGAGGTGTTAAATAGACTTTACTCTAAAAAATGTGCTATTCAAAATTATTAAAAATTCAAAAAATTCAAAATGGCGGCCAATTAATCACATTTCCATTGTTCGGTCCGACAAAGTTAGCGATTGAAATTACGACCACTTCTACTTAACCTAGAACTTTGAAATTTTATACCGATATGTAACTCCCGTGACAATGCAATATTTGATGTGTCTCATCTTTGTAGGTCAATTAATTTCGGCCTATCAAAAAAAAGAGGGGGTGAAATTTATAATCAAAAATTTCTCTTCTTTTAAAATACAAATTGTCTTATTGTATCGTGTATATTGTACCAACACAGAGAAATGGTCCATAGAAAAATCACTTAAAATATAAAATTCTAGGAAATATTTAAAATAATTTATTTAAAAAAGAAATGATAAGAATATACTAATTATCAGAAAATGATATTTTTTAATCAAATTGGCAAGAAAATCAAAGTCTAAACTAATTTCCTAAAAAAGTGAGAGTGAGTTAGTATTTAAGTAATTCAAAATTTGTTATTTGGCATGAATTTTCGAGTTGTATGAGCAAATCAATAATTAACAAGTCAAAGTACAGAGATATTAAAAATTTGGTTGCTACTAGAAGTCAGGGCAGAAGGACAAGTGACGAGGATGACGTCAAGCGGTGTAAAAATTTACTATAAAATGCAAGGGACGGAAGACTCGAGAGCTCAAATTTTTACAAAGCTCCAATCATACAAAAGCCCCATTCATATCAAGAGCTCAAATTTTTACAAAGCTCCAATCATACAAAAGCCCCATTCATATCAAGAGCTCAAATTTTAAACACGAATAAATAATTAAAACAAATATAATAATTAAAACAAAATAATTAAATTCATATAAAAACAAAATAAAACAAATAATATTGAAAATAAACGAAGAACGAAGAAACGAAGAAAAGAAGAAGGAAGAAAAATACAACAATTATAAAAAATCAAACAATTAAAAACACATCAATCAAAAAATCAACAATCAAGGAATCTGCGAGTTGACTTCCTACACCGAGTTCTGACATCCTGATGATCGACATTTCGGTCTACCAGGAAGCTGCCTTCGTCGAGCCAAACTACAACATAGCCGCCGAAGACATCGATCCCGAACTCAACAAATCATCATACATCTCTATACAGATAAGCTCAACTCACTAGATTTTTCTTGCCAAATAATAATTATTTAAAAAGAATTTAAATGAACTAAAAACTTTTAAAGAAATAATAATTAAATTTAACTTAGCAAATAATAATAATTTAAAACGGACCTAGCAATAATAATTTAAAAAATTTATATAAAATAATTTCAAAGACATTTCGGTCAGAAAAAGGGAATTCTTCAGGCCAAGTGTTCAATAAAAATTAATTATAATACACGGTTTGAGGAATTCCATAAATTCGATTAACTTCATTTTTTTATTTTAAATATTCAAAATTTAAACCGAGGTCATTGAGATTATTTTATCTAAACAAGAGAAACAATTTATATTAATTAATGAAATTTAAATAATAAGATTAATAAAAGGACACACATTATTTTTATAAACCAATTTGAAAGTTAATCTCGAATCGTTATTTTTTTTCCATAAATAAATTAATCATTATTATTAAAATTTAAACTTTTATTTACGTAATCAAAACCCAGAGTGCAACAACTTTATATTTCAGATAATAGTCAATAATTAATACCATTACACAGGCAACAGGGATTAGGGCGATCTGAAGGCCGCAACAATATTACCCTAATTCTATTCAGAGAATAAAATCTTTGAATAACTTTTCTCTAAAAATAAATTTATTTAATAAACATCTAATTATTTTAAATAGGGAAAAGTCTGTATCAGATCAATATGTATATAACTCATACGTATTAATATTTTATTACAAAAACTAAAAAGAGTTAAATAAAATAATATAAAAAAAAAAATTTAAAAACAACGCTTTTATAAATGTACTAAAAAGAGAAAAATAATTATGTATAATTTCTTTAAAATTATATTAAAAATTAATATATGTTACTAAAACTAAAAGCGTTGGGCGCGCAAATTAACAATCTCTTGCAATTTGCATTGCAGAGGATCAACTAACCTTAATTCACCGATACATGAATCAAAAAATAAAAATAAAATAAAATAATCTATCTAGAACATTTGAGTCACTTCAAACTGTTTTGCCTAACTACCCGCCAAGTCTATGGTATGAAAATGTATTCATAAAACATATAATAGGCTTATTTATACAATTAAAATTTGCAAATCCCGCGCCCAACGCTTTTAGTTTTAGTAACATATATTAATTTTTAATATAATTTTAAAGAAATTATACATAATTATTTTTCTCTTTTTTAGTACATTTATAAAAGCGTTGTTTTTAAATTTTTTTATATTATTTTATTCTTTAGTAAATTTTCCCTGGGCTCACTATGTCACAATTAGTAACGTTTTGTCCAGACCTCTCTTCCCCCTGCTTATCAGAATATATATACAAATCAAATTTTTAACTATTAATTTGGAAAATTCAATATTAAAAATAAAATGGATTAATTCCCAAAAAAAAATATTTTTCTCAAATCTTAGGGAAGAGCTGGTAATTACCCCCTTTACCCCCCTCCCTCCCTTGTATCCGCCCTTGTATGCTAGCGAGACCAAATTTTGTTTTTACACTATTTCATTCCAAAAATAAAACACAATTAGTTTTACATCAATAGAAATCATGATTTACCTTTAATTGGAAGCCATTTACTTGATATTTTTGCTATATATAGATAGCTATATTGCATAATTTAATACTTTTACTGCATATTTAGAGGATTTTGCTGCATAAAAATCCGGAGATTATTTATAACTATTATTACACCTTAAGATCTCCGGTATCCGTCAGAGAAAGAATTTTTCAAATTGGTTCCCTATTTTTCAAAAATTAAAAACAATCTCACACTTCTCTCTTTATTTATAATATGTACTTACTTAATCGATCCGTTCCACAGTTCGGTGGATTCTTTGACAAACGTCTCGGTTTCTTTCTAGTGTGATCCAATTTTGGATTACGAGCCGTTCGATTGTCTTCCTATGGCGGACGGATTCGATTCAACGATAAGAGATCTTTTCATATATCAAAGCGACCATTACTCTTTATATAATAAATAAAGTAATATAATAATGTATAATAAATAAAGTAATATAATAATGTACATACAATTTTTTGATGTGTTGGGTAGAAATATTAGATAAATACATATTTTACAATATTTATTTAATAAAAATGAAAATAATCAATTATTTTGTTTACAAAAATTTAATTAAATTTTATTGTTAATAAATTAATGAAAGCCATGCATTGTTAAATAATAATAACAGTTAATTTAGTCACTATATAAGCATGCATACCACAACAAAATAAAAAAAAAAACTTTTTTAGTGATAGCAAATTAAATAAAAGCGTTGTATATTTAAACAAGTACACAATCATCAACTTTTTTTTTTTTTTTCTTCAAATTAATTCTAACAAAAAATAATTTAATTCAAAATATGTTTATTATGCAGTTTTTTTCTCTTTTTTTTTTTCTTTCTTGCTTTTTAAGAACACTTAATTAACATTTTAATGAAAGATTTTTAAAGTAATTTAATCTATATAAGCCCCCCTCCCTTTCTAACCTCCACTCTCTCTCTCTCTCTGTAGCAGTCAAATATAAATTCAATTAATCCTAATCTTTTTTTTCCTACCTTTTCCTCCTCTTTCAAATAGAATTCTTTTTTTTTTTCTTTTTCTTTAATCAAAATAAAACTTCACCCCTCTTTTTTTAACACTTGCTTTGATTACCCTTCAAGGGTTTAGTATTAACTACCAACCGGCAAATGATGCTTTCTTTGTCTTTTGAATATACCTGGTATTTCTATATTGGTTATTTTATAAAGTGAAACGATCTTAAAAAATAACAATTGAAAAAAAAATTAAAATCTGATTTCAAAGATGGAATCAAATACAATCCCTCAAAAAATGATCATTAAATTAATATAAATACTTTTATTTATTACTAAAAAGTGGGAAATGGCCTAAGGCTATCCCGTAAATAAAAAAAAAAAAAAAAAAAAACTTTTATTTATTGTTTTTCAATTTTATTTACTTTATAGACGAATGATAATTATTTAAATATTTAAATATACTTAATTTTAAACCAACAGAGTGTATATATATATAAATATATATAATCTACATCTCTTTGAATTAAATACAACTCCATTTTAACCTCAAAATTAAATTTAAAGATTGCGGTGTGGGTTTCAAGTGAAACATTTTGAACTAAGGTTGTATTTATTAGGAGGGTACCCTCGTGAAACTCACATAAATACAATCTTAACCTCAAAAATTGATCATTTAAATTATTAATATATTTAAGGTTCAGGAAATCTCAAATGAGCAACGCAGCTAGTTTTTTTTTTTTTTTTTTTTTTAATTTTATTCAAATGCAAAGTGCCAGGGCCAACGTTTCGGTCGCATATAGGACCATCATCAGGGCTGATTCTATGTTCAATCTCTCCAACACATAATATTCTACTTGAAGGTGTTAGATGAGCGCTCTTCTTGAATTAGCCCTGATGATGGTCCTATATGCGACCGAAAAGTTGGTCCTGGCACTTTGCATTTCAATAAAATTAAAAAAAAAAAAAAAAAACGACTAGCTGCGTTGCTCATTTGAGATTTCCTGAACCTTAAATAAATCATATTATCAGCTATACACCTCAATTAAATTATTAATATAAATATTTTTATTTATTTATTTTAATTTTATTTTATAATTATTTATTTAATTTATTTTATTTTTTTAATTATTTATTTAAATATACATATACATATTTGAAACTGAAAAGTTATATATAATATATAAATATATATATTCTAGATCTCTTCAATCAATGCAATTCAGCTTCATTTTAACCTCAAAAATTAATCATTCAAATTAATATAAATATTTATTTTAATTTTAATTATTTTACAGACGAAAGATAACGTATTTATTTAAA
>JAKCPI010006812.1:0-12638 GCA_023213315.1 Euborellia annulipes | reverse complement strand
TATTTAAATAGTCCCCCACCTGTTCCTATCTCTACTTTAACCAGATTTCTGATGTAACCTAATATCGATTTGTGATCCATTCTAAAGTTCGCTAGCAGAATTCTAAATTACCTTTTCCATTATTTAATTGGTATATCTTTTATTATATTCTTTGAATTTATTTTCGAAACAAAGGTATCAAATTAAAATGAATTTTTTTGATTGTCATCCCTTTTTTTCTCTCTCTCTCTCTCTGTTCTTGTTAATATGCATAGGAATAGAAATAAAATTTGTGGGGAGTAAGAGGGAATTTTATTGGATTAAAATCTCTTCCCTCCACTTTCATGTTTACATTACTTATTATTGTAATTCCATTCCCTTTTTTTTTTTCATTAGACAAAGTTCGTCATTTTAATTACGATCCCCCCTTCAATTCAAAAACAATTTAATTATAGATATTTTAATTTCTATTGCAAACAATTATTTAAATATGGCTACTATACTCATCCAATCCACCCTTCGTTGGTTATTTCAATATCTAATTAAAACAAATGCGTATTCATTGGAATTTTTCTTTCAATTTAGTTAATTAAATATCTTCGTTTTTTTAATATTCAGTAATCCTAATGATATTTCTCAAATTCATTTTGGTAAAATTATTTGTAAGCCCCTCCCAAAAATTTGGTTGAGTTACAAAACTACCTTGTAAGAGCGTAAGCATGGAATATTAGCCGATCTGAACAATTACACCACAAGTGGCACTTCTGGTGCGATGATGAGACTAGAAACCGGCACAATCCATATTCTGACTCTTTGATTGCTGTGGTTGCTCAGGGTGATGTTGATGGAGGAAGATAGGTACCCCAAAATGTGCTTTAGGAGGCTTCTATCCTTGATGGGTGACTCGGGTGCGAGACACAATTGCCTATCCCAAGTTAGGAACCTGATCAGTTTGGAGCTGATAAACTGTTGGAATGAGATTGTCGAGGGATTTAGGTTTGGACTGTATAAGACGCTCATTAACATACGTGTTTGCTGGTTCATAAAAATTTAATTCGCACACAAATTTAATAACAAAAAAATAATAATAAAAAAAATACACTACAAGATACAGATGGTCGGTATAATAATGCGCTTATAACGAGATGGTCAGTTTTTCAGTTTGTAGATGTTGCTTCACAAATCAACACCAAAGATGTAAATATTTTCCTTGCACGAGTGGCAATTAGGAATAACGTTGGGGGTTATGGAGAGCACGCTTGGGTTCAAGACAATCGCTTGGGCTACAACGCAGAAAAGTGAGTTTTTAGTTAAAGAGTAACTAGTAGAAGTAATATTATTTTGGTACTGGCAACACGGGCAAGCTGACCAAATGAGACTTCCATACAGACGAGCAAAGTAAACTCAAGTGAGGAAGGATGCTACCGTTGAGGCACTCGGAGAGTTGATAGCGTGCACTTCCTTTCGGCTAGTATTTCTCCCATTCAGACCTGCCCTCTGGCGGAGATTGGCCGACCCACTTATTTGTGGCGCCAACATAAACCTTGCGGATAGAACAGCCATCAAATATCTGATCGAAGAAAAAATGAACCACTACCAACAGAGGCTGATAGACAAGGATCTCGACTTTGTAAACCAGTCCTTATTCAGCTCATTTTATAAGACAGCCTTTCTCTTTCCTCCGCATGGGCTTAAGGTGGGTCCATATAGTGAACCGAAGTGGAATCTGTAACTGTAACGAGGTTGAGTCGCTGTCCCATATTTTGGCCAGATGTCCTATTTATCGATCCTTGAGAGACTATTATTTTACAAACGAAATCCCCATGGTTGAATTTGAGGAAGGTATTAAAACTCCTAAGGATCTGAAGAGGAATTATAGCTTCATGGATGGGTTATTGAAACTTCGTTCATTTATATTCAACGAATGACTGACTATTCGCAGAAGAACTAAATTATGAATTAATAAAAAAAATATAAATAAAAAACTTAAATGTCTTCTTTTTTAATATTATACTTTGTACTCTATATTTTTATCTCTTTCTCTGTTTTATGTATTGATTTACTGAATAAAAAATATTATTATTATTATAAGTGGCAATAAAATGGGAAGATGATTTGAATTGGATCTTGGAGTGACGTTTGACAAGAAGATGAATTTTAATAAACAAAGTCTATCCAAAAACTTGTTCCCTTGAGAAAATACGAACCCCTCACCGAATCGATTCTCATATATTCATGGGTTATTTGGTCTCCGTTTTTCAATCAAAAAGGGGAAACAATTCAGCATAAATTTTATACTAAATGTATGAATGTAGATATTGACCGTCCTGAACCTCTGCGTACGTTTTTCTTTCCAATAGACCTTCTAGGCGGTCTTGTTTACCTTAAATTAGCAGTGAAAAACCTGTTTATATGGATTGCCAAATGTTGCAATAATACAATTACTTTTTACTAAACCGAGGTTACTTGTCATTTAAGATTGTTGGTGGTAAAATATTGAGTGGAACTAATTTCCCTGCTATAAAAATTTATTGGTACATAACAGAATATAACATAGTCCATAGCATAGAGGGGTTAGATAAAAGAAACCGGGTGGAACCAGAAATAAGGCTTCATCCTTGCATGGGCGTAACTAGGGAGTTCTGGGGGGGGGGGCAGAAAGCTCCCAATCCAAGATTTATTAAAACAATATGGGGTCTTTCAGGAAATAAGGATTAGTTCACTAGCTAGAAACGAACGAAGGAGAAGGAGTTAGAGATAGGAAATGATGTAACTTCACGTGGTGCCGGTAGATGGCTACGGGAAGAGGCTGATTGGGTTTGAGGTGTGTTCCTTCGAGCGCTTAAGCACCTCGGGTAAATAAACCCCGATAGGAATAATAATAATAATAGCATAGTAATTTGTTATTTGCATCTTAAAAAGAGTGGGCAAATAGTATTAATTCAATATGGTCTGCAAAGAGTAACAAGTATTTTAATCTTATCTTTAACACATGAACAGACAGTACACCATCCATTTTGTTTACAATAATTGTGACTTCAGATTTGTAATCTACTATCTCATTCATTCTGATATACAAATTCTTCTTTAAACAAGTACGCACCTGGTTTTTACGTCCCCAAAAGAAATATTGAGATGTGGGAGAGAGAAAAGATAAAGAACAATTAGAAAATTCACTTTTCTTTCATTCTAAATAAAACGTTGGGGAGTGTCTCGTTTGCATTTCAAATTCCTTACTAGAGAGATGCTAGTTTTTGTAGTCAGAGAGCCGTTAAATGCTCTCTCTATATATATACACAGTATACATTTGCTCCCCTTCCCTTATGCGAAACGATTTGACCTTTCTTTTTCTTTGTAGGAGCGATAAAAAAAAGAGGGGAGAATAAATGCAATTGTTCTTTATTTAAAAACAACATAACAACGTTGAAAGAAAGATCTTTTAATTGGATACAATCACCTTTAAAAAAAAAATTGGGTGAATATTTGGTAGTTCGTTAGTACATAGATAGACAGTAGTTTTTTTTTTTCTTTTTTAGATAATTAAATAAAAATGTTCAATTAACAATGAATGGATCGTAAAGTTAAAGAGAAATTCCCAGGCAGAAAAAAAAAGATATTTGAGTCTGCTTTCCAGTTTCGTTATTCTTTAATGTTTGTAAATTAATATTTTTAAAATTCCAAGCGATATTCAATTTTTCTTAGTATTATTTTCCCAAGTTCTTCAAACTGCCAGTAGCTTCTTTTCGAGGTTTGCCTTTATTTCTTCAAGTTCTTTCAGAAATTTTTGCAGATTCTGGTAATTGATACTTGATATCCTTTATAACCTGAAACCTGGTATCTAAAGGAGGCCCTACACTATCAAGCGGCTTGATAAAATGCTTGAGCAAATTGATTGTATCAAGCGTGATTGATAGTGTAGAAGCCCATTTGACGCAAGCGTTGACGGTGATTGATAGAAAATTTGATTGACTCAAGCGGTTGATCAAGCGGCTTGATAGTGTAGAGCAATTTTCGTCAAGCATTGAGGCAGTCACTCGGTGGAAACCATGGCGTCAACATCCCAAACTTCGTCTCTCGATCCAGAGAACTCGGAGCGGGAGTTTATTAGTTTGTTGATTGATTTATATCGCTTCACGCATCTTTGTATCTATCTTCTCAATGTCAGGGCGGAGTAAATCCAGTAGATAATCGAAACTTTCTTGGTCCATTCTCAAAAAGTTCCTGTAGTCCTCTGGTTCCGAATCACACAGGAAATTTAGGAGATGTTCACAAGTGAAGCGGTTTCTCATTTTGTACCACTCCTTAGACCACCTTCTTTTCTTCTTTTCCTTCTTTTTCCGCTTCACGGCAACCAATGTTGTGATTAGGAAGGCCAAATCTGTATTCGACACCATTGTAACGCGAAAAAGCGAAAGCACGATCGCAAAACTCACTGTTCCACTTCTCTGCTTCGACTGACAAGAGAGTTTTGATCAAAAGATTGAAGTGTTGATTGAAGCACGCTTGAAGCTCCCAGCAATCGGAGGTTCAAGCATTTGATCAAGCCGCTTGATAGTGTAGGGCCTACTTTAGGCCTAAATCAAAAATAATTCCTCTCAAGTAGGTATTTCAGCATCTTATTCTCATCGATAGAGACATGTCTCTGGCATGAGGTAGTGCTCTTTTCCAACCACCCCCGGGTTAACCAAGTCAGAGTCATCCCCATTTTTAAAGCACTTAGGCCACCTCAAATGTGTCCTTTGTGTCTGTGTGGCGAGATTTTCGTACCCGAAGAGGAAACATATGTAATGTTAAATTATTTGAGGCAAGCTGGATTCGAACCCGATTTAAAACTTGAGATCTGTAATCCTCAGTTTATCCGCTTTTAACTACTTGCTTCTTTAATATCCTTATGAATGTCATATCCTAAGGCGTATTCCTTCAACATTCTCAGTTGTTCTTTTTTCTGCGACTTGTACTATTTCTGCATAAAACGCTTAATCATCTTCTGTTCAATAATATTATTTTTTTTTAATATAGGGTTCGCGTAAAAAAAAAACATCAAGTGTTATTGTTCGTTCCAAACTTTAATGGTATCGCGAATCCTTTCCGTTACAGTGCAGTAGTTGGTTCCACCGGACACCGAGTTTAGGATCTCATGATTTGGATGGGCCAGGCCTTTCCGGACAGCTCATTGCTTTTGTAACTTTTGCTCACTTCATTTACGCGACAGGCTCTCCTTTTTGCTCTGCTATATTTTACCTGTTTAATATTATTATTTTTTTTTAATCCACACAACTAATTACATGGCATCAACCGTTGCTATCTCTGATCAACTCACCATCTATCCACGACCTAAGCAACGTTCCTTTTTTTTCACATCATTTATTTTCTATTCAAAATTTAATCTTTTTTTTTATTAAAGTGAAACTTTATTTTGATCGACACAAATTTTTTCGTTTCTCTATCAGCATGTTGCGTTACAAGCCGTGACGTCAAAGGCCGTGACGCTACAAGTTATGACGTCACAAGCCATGACGACAAAAATAGGAAAGTTGAAATTTAATATATATGACGAATTATAAAAAAATAATTGTGAGATTTAATTATTTTTAAATTGATAAAATATAATTTTTAAAATAATTTAAAATGATTCAAATACTAAATAAATATTTTTCTCAGTTTTTAAAACATGCCAATTGTTCCCATTATCATTCCCATTTTCCAATTATTAATAAATTAACGATTTTAATCCCTTAATTAATAATTTTAAAAATTTTCGTTAAAGCCTACCATCCGAAAAAGCACTTTAATCGTGTTTCAACCACACAATATTTTCTTTTTATTATTATTTTCTCACTTTTCGTCGTTCAATTTATATTTTTGTTTGTATTTTTTAACAAAGTGCATGGGAATAAAGTGTCGTTTATTTGAAGTTTTTGGTATCATGTATCCCGGCAGTTATGATATTTATTAATTATGTTGTTGAATATGAACTTTAGTAAAATATTATATTTTGATGTTTCATTAAACAAGCTTTTTATATTCAAGATTTACGCCAGATTTTTTTTTTTAGACTAGAGGAAAAAAAAAAAAATTGTTAAAATCTTCAAGCAAAAGAGAGATTCATTTCTAAATTGATCCGCCCACTCGCTTCATCCATTTAGAGGTTAAGCTTATTCAAATTAAATGACAGAGCTTTAATTTAACCGAGTGTTAATAGGCAGAATGTTGTGCATGGGAAATCAGAAGAAGAAGAAGAAGGAGAACAAGAACAACGACGCCAAAAGGTTTACATACTAGACGAGTAATCCAATTCTTCTGATGCATAATCGCATGTAAATTTTAATAACAGAAAGACAGAGAGAGAGAGAGAGTTCATTTCAACTTTCTCTAGTTAATTAACTTGAAGAAGATAAAAAAAAAAAAATATCGTGTTGTTTTAATTTTTACGCTTTTTATTTTATTTGTCATATATATCTGTACACCAGAGACATGCCGGGTTACAAGAACGTATTTAACGGTTCGTTAAACGCATTTGGTGCTTTAAACCGTCCGCTAAATGATTTTGGGTTGCAAGAAAGTATTTAAAGGTGATTGGTTCGTAAAAGCTGTCTTTAAACTAAAGGTTGAATTTCGGACCTTTAAACTATAAAGAATCCACTAACCTGATTCGTTTCATTGAAATGATCAATAATTTAGGGGGGAGAGGTAATATATAAATGCATTAATTTAATTGAGTTTTCTTTAGTTTCTGAAACGTATTAAGCGATATTATTAATTACTAGCCACGGCGCTCGCTTTCGGCGGGCTTCGCGCCTAGCCGGGGGGCTTCGCCTCCCTGGACTCCACTCCAGCTGGCTCGGGCCCGCCTGCGGCAGACCCTCGCCTTTTCTTCTTTTTTTTTTTATTAAAAACATTCACACTTTTTTCTCATTCACACACACATTCACACAGTCTTTTCGGCAACCTAGGCCATTTAAGACTTTAAACGATATCCGTTATTGATTATTATACGTATTGGGGTCCAGGCATTTCAATTTAAGCCATCTGGTATCCAAATGCCTTAAATTAAATCATCGGACTGCCAGGGGTCCGAACCCGCGACGTTTGGTATAGGAGGTAGGCACGCTACCAACTACTCCAAGCCCCGGCATCTTTTCTACTTTTTTTTTTTTTTACCCTTTTCCCAGAGGCCCTTTTCTACTTAATCATTAAAAGAAAATCATTATTATTTCATTCCAATTCAGTGCCTCAGGATTTGTTTACATTCTTGGAATACACAAATGAAAAGAATACATAAATATTTCTCTATACATTTCCTATGGGAGAAATCGTAACTTTAAGAATTAATAACTCAAAAATTAATATGAATTTCGGGATGAAAATAATTTTCCTGTAATCCCTGGAAGGTCCTCTTTAGGCATATAAAATTTCATTTCAAAATTCCAACGGGCAACATTCGACCATTTCCGCCACCCTTAGAATTCCAAACTCATCATGTCTGAATAAGCCCCTCTCTCAGAGACATGTGAATATATTAATACGTATTATTATAATTTTTGACAGTTTAAGTTTCATTCGCTAGCTGCATGTCTCATGTGAGTGCATCACACTGCTGGCTCTGTTTGCAGTGACGTCATATCGCATGCAATGTAATCTGAAAAACCTAAGTGGGAAACGGCCTTAAGGTGCTCGTCTCGGGGTGCTAATTTTGTGAGGTTGCGGCCACAATTTTGAAGCTATCGACCTCAAATTTTTTTTAAATTAAAGCTATTTAAAATATCTACAACTTATAGAAGCCCTTTTTTTTGATTTTCGAAAAATAAAATTTTTTTTTTTTAGGTTAATCACATTAAATAAAAGATATTTTTAAAAAATCCGCTCTATAACTTATAGATAATTAAATTAGTAATCATTGTGTTGCAAAATAATTAATTTTCTACCCTTAATTAATTAGCTGGAATCTTTCAAATGAAATGGAATAAATCCCTTGTATTCCTATGGGAAAAACTAACGCCATCTCTTGCCGCCTAGAGTTACTCGGTAGTCAATCGTGTTCTAACGGTTTTTCGAGACGCGCACCTTAACTCAAGTTTTGATGTGCTAGAATTTGTGCTGCTGAATTGAAAAATACAATTTTTCTCCCGTTCATTGATTGGGTGCTGATTGTAGAAAGGGCAAGGGAAGGTAGGGGAAGGAACAATTAGGCTTCTTGTGAGCTGGCCACCGCCCAAATGAAGACATTCTCTTCTCTCTAGCGGTCTAAGGGTCAAATAGGTTGTGGAGGAGGGGGTGGCTGACTGAGTAGAGAGTTTCAATTAACTCCTCTCTCTCTCTCTCTCTGACACAAAGATAACCAAGTTTTCAACAGTTTTTTAATTAAAATCCTCACTCTCTTTCTTTCTTTCTTCGCTATTAATTATAAAATACTCTTTTTTTTTTTCTTTCTCTTGTGTAAAAGACACATAACATTGGATATGTAAATAATTACAAATGTCAAATTATGTATTTCTCTCTCTCTCTCTCTCTTTTTTTTTTTAAATTACTTAGTATAATCTCATTTTTAGATATTAAAAAAAAAAATCCGGTGTGATGGTTGCACAGCACACAACTTTCTCTTACCTTCGCTAAGGGTTCGTCCACATTTTCCTTTTGTCACAGTTAGTCACATACAAACAAACTTCCCTACTAATATAATGTCACAACATATAACCCCCCCCCCTTTTCCTATCAAATTCTATTTTTTTTCTTTTTTTTTAAAGTGAAACTTTTATTTTATCTCCCCAAATTTTTTCGCTCTTTTATTAGCATGTCGCGTTACAAGCCGTGACGTCAAAGGCCGTGACGCTACAAGCCATGACGTCTACAAGCCGTGACAACAAAAATAGGAAAGTTGAAATTTTATATACTTATGACGAATTATAAAAAAATAATTGTGAGATTTAATTATTCAATTTTTAAATTGATAAAATATAATTTTTAAAATAATTTAAAATGATTCAAATCTTCAATTGCTAAATAAATTTGTTCTCAGTTTTTAACATGCGTCTATTTTTTCTTTAGTAAATTTTCCCTGGGTCCCCTATGTCACAATTAGTAACGTTTTGTCCAGACCCCTCTTCTCCCTGCTTATCAGAATACATATACAAATCAAATTTTTAACTATTAATTTTGAAAATTCAATATTAAAAATAAAATGGATTAATTCCCAAAAAAAAAAAAAAATATTTTTTCTCGAATCTCGGGGGGGGGGTGGTAATTACCCTCTTTACCCCCTCCCTCCTTTGTATCCGCCCTTGTATGCTCGAGACCAAATTTTGATTTTACACTACGTATTTCCTTCCAAAAAATAAAACACAATTAATTTTACATCAATAGAAATCATGATTTATCTTTAATTGGAACCCATTTAGGATAGGCGAGAAGAAGAAGAAAATTCGCAGCTAGTTATATTTCATTATTTTTATTCCCATTATGTTGACGTTTCGATCCCGGTTGGGATCACCCTCAGAACAAACGGGTGTTAAATATGTGTAAATTATATAATTCAATTATATATCACTCATAGAACTTGAAGAGATACAAATATGAATATAAATAAATTATATTAGTTAAAATACTCACTCCTGATTTATTTTGCAACTCTTTACCACTTAATTTTCAATTGTATTTTAACTAATATAATTTATTTATATTCATATTTGTATTTCTTCAAGTTCTATGAATGATATATGATTGAATTATATAATTTACACATATTTAACACCCATTTGTTCTGAGGATGATCCCAACCGGGATCGAAACGTCAACATAATGGGAATAAAAATAATGAAATATAACTAGCTGCGAATTTTCTTCTTTTTTTTTCACTTATCCTGATTGGAACTACCAGCTATAAGCCCTACGGAACCCATTTACTTTATATTTATTTATTTATTTATTTAAGAGAAATTCCCTTCTCCTATTTGGAGGGTTTAGGGTGTATTACATAGGTATAATAATTCTTCTCCTATTAGATAGCCTAAGAAACCTTTACATACATCTACATAATCTCTATATATATACAAATGAGCATATTAAGAGTATTTATTCTTTTCTTCTTCTTTATTTGACGTCCTTTGCACCCTCGAGGATCCTGCACAACTAATTATTTGTTTATTCGGTCCCTTCCTATAATTTCCCGTGCCCAGTCTTTCGTTGACTCTATGTTTCGTTTTTCCTTCTTCCAGTCTTTTCTTTGCTACTCGTCATCTGCAGCGGTCATTATTTTTTGCACATCATAATATGTCCTAATGACTCGTCCTAGATGTCACAAAATCTACATCTTCGTTGGCCCGTCCATAGTCCCCCTATGTCGTTCCACGCACACCTAAAGTCTTGCTTTCAGGTCCTTATGTCTTGCTCATTTAAGTCTTTTCTTGTCAAGTAGTTCTCCATCATTGTGTCTGTCTTTATTATCTTATAATATGGGCAATATGTCGATCTTTCAATTCTTGTCCAGAGTCTTTGTGTCTCTTGATCCCTTGTCGTTGTGAGGATCCTGAGAAAGTACCCTGCTAACATCTACTCACCAGCCGATATTGTTCAATATTTTCATAAATGATTGGGAAAGAAGTTGAAATGAAAGAAATTTCAGAAAATCAAAATTGGCGGAAGAAAAATACATGGCTGAAATTTGCGGGATGATGTGGTACTTCTTTACAGATAAATGAAGAAGAGACTAAAATACACTATAAGATGTAAGGAAGAAAAATATACGAAAGAAAAACCACTAAAAACCAACAGCAAGAAGTCGAAGATAATAGCTTTTTTAAAAAAGGGTAGAAGAAGGAATATAGAGAGGAATCGATGGAAAAAATAAACGGAGAATCAATAATAGAAATAGTAAAAGATTACAAATATCTTGGCTGCTGGATGTCACAAGGAAAGGACATGTTCAAAAAACAGAGAGAAGAACAAAAACAGAAAGGAAAGAAAATAGCGGGACACCTATGGGGAGTTGCAAAGAGAGGGGGAATAAAAACCATGAAGAAGAAGATGTACTATTCGACTCTATTTTGGCTCCAACTATTCTATATGGGGCCGAAATATGGGGAAGAAAAGAAGAAATCGAGCTGGAACGTCAAATGGCAGGTTATATGAAGTCATCACTAGGGGTAAGAAAAAATACTCCAGACTACCTCTGGAAGATGGAACTTGATAGAAGAAGCCTCCTAAATAACATACTCGAGAGAAAATTTAGATATCTGCTGAAAATAATGGATATGGATGAAGAACGCTGGCCGAAGATCTGCCTCAATCACCATCTGAGAAGAGCTTCGAACGGAGAACCGCTCCCATGGTTGGAAAACATCCTGGCGAAGTCCTATGAAACAGGAAGCCCGATTCTGCACAACCTGATGACTGCCCATTTACTTTATATTTTTTTTAAACACCCACACTTTATTCCCATTCACATTCACACAGTCTTTTTCTCAACTTATGGCATATAAAACTTTATACGATAACCGTTATTATGAAAATTTACATACATTGGGGTCCAGGCATTCTTATTTAAGCCATTTCGTATCCAAAAGACATAAATAAAATTATCAATTCCCAAGATTGAAATGACATAGTCACTACATTTTTGCCATATTGCATATTTTAATACTTTTACTGCATATTATTATATGCTATATTTAGAGGTTTTTGGACTTTATAACTATTATTACACCTGAAGATCTCCGGTATCCGTCAAAGAAAGAATTTTTCAAATTGGTTCCCTATTTTTCAAAAATTAAAAACAATCTCACACTTCTCTTTTATTTAATTTATAATATGTACTTACTTAATCGATCCGTTCCACAGTTCGGTGGATTCTTTGACAAACGTCTCGGTTTCTTGCTAGTGTGATCCAATTTTTGGGGGATTACGAGCCGTTCGATTGTCTTCCTATGGCGGACTTGATCTTGATTCAACGGTGATAAGAGATCTTTTTCATATATCGAAGGACCATTCCTCTTTATATAATAAATCTATACTATTATATAAAAGACAATCTCTGTCTGTCTGTCTGTCTGTCTGTCTGTCTGTCTGTTTGTAACGCATAGACTCCGAAACTACTGGACCGATATTCATGGAGTTTTTTTTAATGGGTAGGGAATTTTCCGGGGGTGGTTTTAGGCTATCATTATATCGAATTAGGGGGTAGGGAACCCCCTTTTTGGGGGTTACCAATTACCCCCATAGCAAAGCATTGGAAAAACAGGGATCTAACTCCGCTTCACGAAAAATATATTTATCAAATCTTTAAAATGAAAATTAAAAACTCTTCCCTCCCCCTAACAATTCGACATTTGAAAAGATTTTTTCCGCTCTGCGCTCCCCCCCCCTAAAATTTTATTTTTTTTATTTTTCATTCGATTTTAATAAAATTTAAAATGACGCTTTCTTAGGGTGTAAATAATTGAAAAATGGTATTTTAGGACCTCAGAAAGTTCAATCACCCCCTGACCCCCTGAAATTTATTTTTCATTCGATTTTAATAAAATTTAAAATGACGCTTTCTTTAGGGCGGTGTAAATAATTGAAAAATGTGGTATTTTAGACATCAGAAAGTTCAATCACCCCCTGACCCCCCTGAAATTTATTTTTCATTCGTTTTTAATAAAATTTAAAATTACGCTTCCTTAAGG
>JAKCPI010006811.1:0-10692 GCA_023213315.1 Euborellia annulipes | reverse complement strand
CCAAGTGATTATTAACCATCAACCAAGGATATTATTTGAATTTTGAAAAAGACAAAGAATAAAAAATCTGGTGTGACTGGCGCACAGCACACAACTTTCTCTTACCTTCGGTAATCGAAAGTTGTGTACTGTGCTGTCTCACCAGATTTTTTGTGTCGACATGTATTTAGTTTCCGACAGTACGGTACATTCGATTTTCAAGATGTAAAATTTATAAGTATGGAAAAAATATTTATATTTTGTTACCATAGCAACCATGGGAGAAATTCCTATCTTTTCTATGGAGAACAAGAGTAAAGTGGTCTTCAGAAGATTTCAATCACAAAATGAGAATATACATTTTAAAGAGAGTCTAAAAAATAATTGATTTTTGAATTTAAAAAAAAATCGTTGGAGCAAATTTTGAGAAAATCGAAAAAAACTGAAAAAGTGCATCAGTAAAGTACTAATACTCTTTGGTCGATTTTGTTCAAAAGCTTCGTGTCACGTCCCATGGGGGTGCCTAACTTAAATATAAAATTTCAACCTCCTAACTCTTTTCGTTCTTGAGATATTTTGTTCACAGACACACACACACACAGACAGACACACAGACACACACACAGACACACAGACAGACCATGTCGCGAAAACCACTTTTTTGGATTCAGGGGACCTCAAAACGTGAAGATCCATCAAAATCTCGACATCGAATTTTTGACATGAATCCAATATTTCTCTCTCTATATATTAACATATATATAGAGGTACGAGAAAGTAAAAAATTAAAGAGAGATATTGATATAAGCAACCTTTTATGATAAGAAAAATAAAAAAATAAAAATAAAAAAAAATTAAAGAGAATTTGGAGAAAGAAGTTATTAATACACAGCCAATTTAATGATAGATTAAATATATCATTACATCCCCCAAGTTTATGGTGATCCATGCTGTTAGAACAGCCATGGATCACCTCAGGGAGGTGTTCCAGTACGAAGCAGATTAGAAGTCCTCGGTTGATTCGATAATATGGATTTAAAGCAAAATAATTAAAAATTTAAAATTGGTAAAAAAAAATAAAAATAAACAATACCAAAAAAATTAAAATTGGTTTAAAAAAAAAATAAAAATAAAGAAAACCAAAGAAAAGAAAAAAAAAAATGGATAGTTGAAAGGGTTGGGGACCCATGGCCTCAAGTGCAGGGTGGGTTAGTCCCTAGGGAAGAATTTGAGGCCCACTGAAATTCCAATCGGGAACCTATGGTAGGGCGTCGCTACCATTCCTCTCATTTTCCCATATTCATAATTGATAATAATAAAAAAAAACACAAGGGAATTATTCCCCATTCCCAGGGGGTGGTCCATTTTCTTACTTGGTTTTTTTTAACCCTGGAAACTACGCAAAAATGGCCAAAAAACGAACAAAACACAAGGGTGTCTGAGCTTACAATAAGCCAACTGCGACACAGGTTGACGCCTGGTTCCCGCCCCAATTAGAATATTCTGTTTCCCCCCAATTATATTTGATATGGGTGTATATTTGGGGAAGTCAAAACCACCCAAATATACATCCATATCCCCAAAAAAATTAAAGTCAAGTCCGGTAGTTATTGGTATAGGTCAAAATCGGTGGTTATGAATATCTTTGAAACGGGATTTGTGGTGAGGTGGCAACCTCGCCAGCGCATATTGCGCATAATGGCATGTTCGGTTAGCCACAGGGTTCTCTCCGACCCAACCCATAGCATAGAGAGAGGAACATAAGTCACTTAAGGGCTTTTCGCCAGAGTGACCATGCCAGTCAGGCGTGCTCCTTCTCTTGCCATAAGGTTTTTCACCAGAGTGATTACTTCCTTTCAAGTTTGGATCACTGTTTCCCATTGTTGTTAATAAATTGTTTTCTCTCGGTTGCTCTAGAGAAAGCAGTAGGTTTCGCAAGTTTGTGATTCGAGTGAAAGTTCGAGAATGAATATAATTTATAATTAAAATCGATTCGATTCTCCACCTATTCTCTATTATTATGGATTCATAGTGATACTGAAAGTTAGATGTTATGGGGGCAAATGCTCTAATTATTTGGTATTCTCGGGGTGTTTCTATGTTTACACCGAGGTTTATGGTACCGCCGGTGAAGTGCACCCTTGCTTTCCTCTGATTATTAGTAACTATTTGGTTGTTGTTGGCAGATGGTGGCGCCGGCAACGGAATTGGTCCCAGAGGCGGTTCAGCCGTGCCTGAACACTTCTCGTTGGGATCCTTACTAGGATCGCCAGACGAGGGGACCGCCGAAGTTACTATAATCTTAGGAATTTTGATGTTTGATAGCGGAGTTAGTGGCGGATTTGGTCCCTTAGGTGGCGCTGCCGCTCGCGCGCTCTTCTCATCGGGATCCATACTAGGATCACTCGATGAGGGGACCACCGTTAATTTTGTGGTTACAATTTGGTGATCGAAAGTGAATAAAGGCTCATTATTGTCACTTTTGAAACGTACTCTGTGCACATAAAAGAGTTCTCTGAGGTCAAACATCGAAAAGTGGCTCTCTTCAACATTTTTCAGTGGAGGTTGAAGGTTCAGAGAAACTCTACTTTGGTTTATGTTTCTATCTATTAAATAATTGAAGCTAAGATGATTTTTAAAATTGTTAAGATTTCTAAAATTGCTAAAATGATACGAGTTCATTATATATACATCGGGGCATTCCGAACACGCAAAAGAATCCATTATATATGATGGTCTCCCTAAGAGTAGGCGAAATCATTGTTTCCGTGAGATTCGCCAAGGAGTTTGACTGTTGAGCAATTATATTGTAGGATGGCCTATTCCTTGGGATAGAATTAAAATGCCCTATAGCTAGAACGCTTGTAGTTGGTCTTATGGGGTTTGGTGGTGGATCGGGTTCCCTTTGGGGGAGCGTCATCTGGTCAATGGTGTTATCGAGCTTGGCACTTAAGTCCTCCCAGAATTGAACATTTGGGTTACCCATCGCCTTACTCACTTGTGTGAAACCCTGCATCATCTGCTGTTTAAAGTATCTAAGAAAGGTCTCCTCATCTTTACTTATAGGTTTGTGTATGGAGGTAGTAATTGGCGCTTACATGTTGGAAGCTGGCGAGGATTTGGGATAGATTCGGTGCTAGTATGGGCTGTTAAACCTATCCCAGCACCTCCACCATAAAGTGGTTTATACTACCGGTTGGCAGTCTAAATTTCCACGCCTAAAGTAACCTCGAGTGGGGGGTAGCTACCCTTAATTACCCTAGGACTTGTCATCTGCTTCGCAAGGGTCCAAATAAAGGCTGGTTAGACCTTTATACTGGATGCTGATAAAAGTATTAAGAAGAGCTGAAAGAGTGTGAGAAGGTGCTTATATATATCTAGAAATGAAAGAAGTTAGTTAAAAAAATATGAGATCAATTTTTAATATCTGGTTGGATGATGATTGTACATTATAGACGTTCACCTCTTGCCGAACAGATGGCACTTGGTATGCCAGATCTGAAGGTGGTGTTAATTAGGTGCCTCTAATGTATGTTAGTACAAAATATTGATGTTTCCTTGAGTCCAGAAAGTGATCCAATTGGGATAAAGAAAAATATATTATTTGCCGTTATTATTACTATTATTATTATTGTAATATAAATCTGAAAAGCCTTAATGTGGTTTAAGTATTACTTGGAAGAATAAAAAAAAGAAAAATAAAGAAAAGAGAAAGATAGAAAGGGGAGATATCACAGATAGAAATAAATAAAAATAAAAAAAATTCAAATTAAAATCCAAATTGCTAAAATGTGTTTTTCGGGAAAATATTTAGTGTATTTGTGTACTTGTGGTGCGTTGTGTAGTTGATAGGCAGCGTCGGGGAGGGTTGCAAACTACACTACCCGATGCGCTACTCTATATTGGGTGAGGACGCCGGACCGACTAACTCTGAGTGCGGACACCGAAACGTCACTCGAAATGTTGCCCCACAGGGCTCGCCTCAATGGCCTCCATTCTTTCCACGTAGATAAATGATATAATATTAAATTATTAGTATTGATTTAAATATTATTCTTGAGTAAATCCAGCTCCCTGGTTTGAATTCTTAGAAATTCTATGTTTAATAAAAAATTTGGTTTGTGTGTTTTAAAAAAAAAAATTGTATGTGTGTATTTTCCTTTTCGAACACTTATAACAACTGAATAAAAATGTAAATAATTCGTTTGAAATTGTGATACTGATTCATCTTTCTTTTTCTCCTTTCAGAACAAATTCCTGGAAATTTATCCGAGGTTTCTTTTGATCTTCAATGAAAATTAATAGAAAAATTTATGTACTGATTTATATTAAAATAAAATAATTAAAAATTATCAAAATAATTATCAAAATTATTAATTATTCGGCCCTAATTCCCTTCCGAATTGGATTCCCTTCTGGTTGTATCTCTTTAATATAAAAATGTTTCCATAATAAAAAAAGATTCAACAACTTTTTTAGATAAAAAGTTTTATTTACATCACCACTCGTACTAAATATTAAAAGAACAGAATGTTTTATATGATAATAATGAAATCATTAAAAAAAAAAAATACCCTTATATTCCTTAGTTTGAATAACTAAGTGAAAGTTTATGTTAATGTGGAATTATGTGTTTTATAAAGTTTAATTTATGAAAAAAACCTTTGACCATACTGTAGTCCTCAATGGAGGTGTTTAAATTTTATCACTGATTAAAAGCAAATTCTCAGGCATATTACCATGGTCTAGAAAATCGTTTTGGAACCTTTAATACACAGGACTAGAGCCGAAAGTGAAACATCGATTAAAGTGGAGGCTCTTTAAAAGAAAACGTATTTAAATGGGATAAATAAATATTTACCACTATTTATAAACAAATCTATCTATAATAGATCTATAATTATATAATTTTTTTTAATGAGGAAAAATTAAAACCGTTGTAATATGTATAAATCTAGTAATCTCAGTGAATAAGTGGTGAGTCAATTTTTGTCCAAAATGAGTTAAGTGGCATAAGAGAATCACGAAGGTATTTTTTTTTTTTTTTTTTTTTTTTAAACACGCACACCTCAGACACACAATTCACACAGTCTTTTCGGCAACTCTGGGCCATATAAGACTTTGACGATAACCTTTATTAATTAATATACATATTGGGGGTCCCTAGCATTTTATTTAAGTCATTTGGTATCCAAATGGCTTAAATAAAATCATCGGACTGCCTGGAGTGCGAATCCCGTGACACTTGGTATACGAGGCTCCCACGCTCCACCTCAACACCAAGTCGGATGATTTTCTTCATAGAATTTAAGTGGGCAACTCAGGGGCATTCTCAAAACACAGTTATTAAGACATGAGTTTTTTGAAATTAATCTAAATCTTCAGTATAAGTAGACAGGAAAAGAAGAGACTGTAGCTAGTTGTATTTTATTGTTTATGCAGCCTCTTCTTTTCCCGTCCTCTTATCATGGCTGAATTACCAGCTATAAGCCCTACGTATCATGGTTGCAAATCTCAATTTTGTAAACTTGAATAGTCATTCCCTGAAAAGCAAACAAAAAATGATTTAAACACGTACTCACGAGGATGACAGAAATACTAATAGTACTGAATAGCAGATCGTGCCTATAGATAATATGTTTGTGCCATCTTCAGCCTTAAACGAGTATATTGTTTAAATTGAAGACTGAAGTACATGTATATTGTTTAAGGGTGAAGATGGCAGGTTGGATCATTGTCGAAACGTTCGAATATTTATTTATTATTATTAATTTTGAATAGAGGCTCATATATTGGCTCTATTCTCTTTCATTTCAAACGCGAATACACTATTTATTAGTATAAACACTTCTACGTATTTCGACATTTACTTGTTAGTATGTCATTTTCAGAAGTAATACAAATACTGGCACAGGGAGTGTCGAAATACAGTCTTTTTATTAATAAATAATATTGAAACATGTATATAACCTTGTGTTTAATTTTAAAAATCTGGTGTGACTGGCGCACAGCACACAACTTTCTCTTACCTTCGGTAATCGAAAGTTGTGTACTGTGCTTGTCACACCAGATTTTTTGTGTCGACATGTATTTAGTTTCCGACAGTATGGTACATTCGATTTTCAAGATGTAAAATTTATAAGTATGGCAAAATGTTTATATTTTGTTACCATGGCAACCATTTCTCCTATCTTTTCTATGGAGAACAAGAGTAAAGTGGTCTTCAGAAGATTTCAATCACAAAATGAGAATATATATTTTAAAGAGCAACTAAAAATAGTTGATATATGAATTTTAAAAAAAATCGTTGGAGCAAATTTTGAGAAAATCGAAAAAAACTGAAAAAGTGCATCAGTAAAGTACTAGTACTTTTTGGTCGATTTTGTTCAAAAGCTTCGTGTCACGTCCCATGGGGGGTGCCTAACTTAAATATAAAATTTCAACCTCCTAGCTCTTTTCGTTCTTGAGATATTTTGTTCACAGACACATACACACACACACACAGACAGACCATGTCGCAAAAACCACTTTTTTGGATTCAGGGGACCTCAAAACGTGTATTTCCATCAAAATCTCGACATCGAATTTTTGACATGAATCCAATACTTTCTCTCTATATATATATTACATATATACACAGGTAAGAGAAAGTAAAAAGAAATGATAAATTTATAATATTTATAAATATCTGGTAAATATTTATTAAATGCGTCATTAAATAATAATGTTTCAGCTAGAGCCAACGGTTACCACTTTAAATTTAATCTAAAATTTGTTAAAAGAATTGCATTTGGGAAGTAGGCCTATTAATAGAACATTTTAAGAATATTTATTGAATTGATGATAGATAGATAGATATAGAGAAAGGTTTTTTTTTGTTTTTTTTTCTTTTTGAAGAGAATGAAAAGTGAATCGATTAAATAAATGGAAGTGCTCAAGCTTAGACAAATGCATAAAAATGATATGCCAATGAGTCTCTGGGACATTCAATACAGCCCTTGAAGACGACATCAGGGACAAAAAGGAAGAGATGTAGAGTGACAAGGATCGATCTATGAAAAATGGGGTAGACGAAAAGACGGGAACGAAATTAAATTGGCCATCTTTCAAGATACCCAACTTGACATTTAAATATGCACACTCAGCGCAATCACAGAAGCCCAACCAATTAGTCAAGAATCGAAATCAGAGAGGGTGGATCGAGTTCTTCTTCTTTTTTTTTTTTTTTTGCTCGCGAAAAAATTCCAAATCGCGGGGCTTATTTAGCGTGAAATGAAAAAGGAGGGAAATGAATGGGTTTGTAGAAAAAAAAAATGAACGACCCTGTCATTATGTATGCGTCGTCTATCCACTGATGAAAAAAATTTTTTTAGATGTTTTAATTATCAATAGAATTCTTATTATTATCAGAGTCAGCTTTTATAAAAAAGTCTTTTTTTTTTTTTGGCTAACGACTTGTGTAATAATAATTTCTCATCCATCTTAACTTTGGCAAGATGTATTGAAAATATGAATATATATCTAAAAAAAAAAAAAAAAAAAAAAAAAAAAAAACTTGGGGGCTTCCCCTTATGACTATCGTATTAAAAATTGCTTATACTCGTTCGTCTTTCCCTTTAATAAAAATTTATTTATAAAAAATATCCAGCTAATATAAATAAATGATTGTTTAAAACTTCTGAGTATCAGATGACGTCATTTATTTATTCCTTTTACCCTTTGTATATTCAAAATACAAAATAAGTTTATCATTTCCTTAAAATCGTCAAGGATGATTATGAATTTTATAGTCATTGTATTTACATGGAAGTTCACATCCGAGCCATTAAGCCATCTAGGCACTTCCTGAAATTTAACAATCCCCCTCCATCAGTACGCTTATTCAGAGGCTCTCAAAGTTCTAATAGCCATTTTCTATTCAAATACACGATGAATAGAGGGATATCTTGAACAATAAGAAATAGTTTATATATTATTAAAATTAAATTTTGATACACATTT
Organism: Euborellia annulipes; assembly: GCA_023213315.1. Lineage (NCBI taxonomy): Eukaryota > Metazoa > Arthropoda > Insecta > Dermaptera > Anisolabididae > Euborellia > Euborellia annulipes. The sequence goes on along the minus strand of JAKCPI010006811.1, from coordinate 2,712 downwards.
TCTCTTCCTAAGAGAGCTGTTGCATTTATTTCCACCCTTGTCATCTTAATAAATAAATAAATACTCATTTTGTGAGATAATAATAAATTAGATCTAATTTAAATATATTTTTTATGGTAATTTTCTTTTTTATATTCATTATTTTCAAGGTGTAATTTCGGAATTCTTTCATCATTCTTCAATTACTTTGTTCTTTCTTCTTTTTTTTTTTTATTCATGTCTGAGAAAATCAAAGGGTAGATTCGGTTAATCTAAAACCCTCAGAGGTTTCTTTCTTTAAAGAAAAAAAAAAAAACATATAGTAGGGATGAATCTTTAATTAATCAACCGATAAAAAATAGATGTCTTAATGCAGTGGATTCATGGTGTAGTTGGCTTTGAAGAAATTCAAAAAGAATTGGCAAATAGTATACTTGCCTTGGAATAAATATTCATGTCATATACGTGAAGATTGTAAAAAGAGCAAAAGGAGGTTTGCTTTTTTTTTAGTCGCTTTTATATTCGCCTTTACTCTCATTCACTCTTCTCTACATAGATATTTACATAATATTTAATTATTATTTTATTTTTTTAATTTCACATAGTAGTATATGGTGAAATAATTTTAAATTTGAAAAGGTAAAGTAAAATCATCTGTACCAGATTTTACGTTTTACCTTTTTAGTCATTAAAATTATTTCACTATACACCATATACTTAAGGCTCTACAATCAGGTGGGGACTTAATTGTGGCGCTCACTGTACCAGGGCCGGAACTAGGAGATTTTTTTGTCGGCCCCTCCTTAAAGTTTTCTATACAAAATTCATATCATTTTACCCTTTTTTTTTTAGTAAATATTTCTTTTATTGCCGCCCCCTGATATCTGCCGCCCGGGGCACATGCCACTGCCCCCCCCCCCCCTAGATCCGGCCCTGCACTGTACGTATAAGGATTCCTTCTTTCTCAAGGAACGACTATGAATACGGGTATAAAACATCGAGAATCATCAAAATCTCAAGGTCGAATTTTTTAACGATTACCATACTTTCACTATTTCCTAAAAGAGAAAGTAAAAATTAATTAAGGATATTTTATCTTATTTTCATAGGCTATGCTATGAGATATTTTATTTTTCGGTATTTAATCTGTATAGTTGCTGTTGTCTTTGGTCTTTGATTAATAATATATTTTGTTTCGATTTCTCACATTAATTAAGTAATCGTTCCTCTAGACTCACACACCCAGATATGACCGTCAAAAGTTTAATAAAGAATGTAGAACAATTAAACAATCATTGATTCAAATTCAAATATAAAAATAATTTTTGATTAGGCATCGCACATAGGGGTATTTGACGTAAAAAACCCGATCAAAATAGAAAAACTCAAAGTTTACCTAATGCTACCCAAAAATGGATGTTTCTTCATCTACTATAACCGGCTTATTGGAATCCAGCCCCTCCGACCCTTCTGGTTCGGCTATCTGGTCACAATGTCAGTCGGAAGTCAGTCATTGTTTTAACTGCTTGCCTTGGTTTTAGGCGCTCTCATTTTCGTTACTCAGTTTTTTGTGCAAAATGTCTTCATGCGGCGGTCAACAGAAAAAAAACGACTTGAATGTGGAAATTGAAGGTAAGCTCTCTATATTACAGTATATTTGATTAAGTTTGAACGTAATTATCACTGTTTTTTATAAATATCAAAAGTCGCTTTTTTTGAACATTTTTTTAAAGAAAATTTCAGACAAATTAGTGTTTTTGTTTATGTGTCACGGCTTGTCGCCTCAAACTTTTTATATGGGCATAAAGTTTAGTCTTTTAGGATGTAGAAACAAGAAAAACATTTCACCCCGACTCACCCCATATTTTTTTATTAGACTTTAAAGTGAACGAGGGAACAGAAATTCATTAAATCGATTTAGTAGAATTTTAGTTTTCTTTTGTTATAGATCCTTTGGGAAGAGTTAAAAAATTACCAGAATGGAGTTCTATGATATTTTGAAAGAGTTCAAAGGAAAAAAAAATAGAAGAAAAAATGAATTTGATGGAAGAAAGACTCATTCAACTAACTTCATGTCCTCCCGAAGAACGGAGTCCCTCGTTCACGTAAAAATACTATAAGAAAATATAGGGTGAGATGGGGGGATATATTTTTCTTGTTTCTACATCCTAAAGGACTAAACTTTATGCCCAGATAAAAAGTTTGAGGCGACAAGCCGCGACACATAAACAAAAAGACTAATTTGTCTGAAATTTTCTTAAAAAAAAACGTACAAAAAAGCGACTTTGATATTTATAAGAAACAGTGATAATTACGTTTAAACTGAATCAAATATACTGTAATATAGAGAGCATACCTTCAATTTCCACATTCAAGTCGTTTTTTTTCTGTTGACCACCACATGAAGACATTTTGCACAAAAAACTGACTAACGAAAATGAGAGCGCCTAGAACCAAGACAAGCAGTTGACACAATGACTGGGTTCCGAGTGATGTTATGACCAGGTAGCCGAACCGGAAGGGTTGGGGGGTGTAAAGGGGGTAATAACCCCCCTCCACGAGATTTGAAAAAAAAAAATACTTTTTTTCGAAAAAAATTATTTATTTTTAATGTAAAATTTTAAAAATTAATACTTAAAAATTTTATTTGTACGCGTATTTATATTCTTATATAAGGAAAATAATAAATAATTGGCCAGAATGCGCCTTTAAATTTTCCGAAATTAAGAAAAA